>PQWD01005734.1:0-11805 GCA_019425675.1 Leucinodes orbonalis
TGAGACATACAAGATGAAAAAAAAATCGTTTGGGGTCTGAGACCTGCTGCTTTTTCATGTTTAGAAAAGATAAGAAATAACTACTCTTTATTGGAATTCATGATTTTTGTTATGTTTTACATTTAGATAACAATGTAATTTACGTTCTATGCATAATTTGATCTACTCAAGCTATGGTGATTGAATGATGAAACAAATAACTGAAACAGTTTGCAAATCAATCGTGCTTGTATGTTGTGTGGTGTCCGTACCGGAGCGGCGGCGGGTCGTCGGCGGGCAGCCAGCAGTGCAGGGAGTACCCCCGGCGCGCCTGAAACAACCGCCTTCTGGCCGTCAGTCACGCGCCGCGACCCACACACACGCACCGAGTCACACACATACACACACAGCATGTGACACGCGCACTGAGCATCGCCCGCACGCGAGTCACACGCAACGTGTGTCACGCGTTGACATGTGTGGTTTGTGCCACGAGCTCTTTTAAATACATGGTTTAAGCAAAGTTTTCCACTACACTCAAATAGTTTTAGGGTGAAGTCTATACTAATAAATTTTATGAATTTCTGGAAGTGCAGCTAATGCGCTGTCAATTCTAGGACAGATGAATCTTATTTCCAAATATTAAATTCCAGACGATACTTCTTTCTGTGAAATATTTACAATAATATCATAACAAACTATAATAATGCACAAAAGTATTAACCTTTGAAGAGTTTCGTGCCTAAAAGCAAATGTAAGCCAAGACCACGGAATTAATAATAATACCAATTCTGTGGCCAAGACTCTATCTGCATCAATATTTTTTGAAATGTAGGTACGAGTTTACGTCAATCAGTTTTCATGACATTTCAGGAAACAAATTACTGGGATTAAAACTATTAAAAGTAACTTTAATCTAAACACTTTGTTAGTATAAGAAAGAACCTCACCAGTCGATTTCTCAACTCGACGGTCCACAACGTTTCAGCAACGTGTATGTTCAGACACGGTTTATTGGAGTGCTACTTCTCACAGTCAGTGAAATGTACAGCTGACATAATGAATTCTATTTACCACAGGTATTTCGACGGTTCGCTCAAAAGTACGCAGTAAGTGGTAAATACGAAATACTTAAAAGTAAATGCTACATTTTAATTACATGGAAATGACACTAAGGCTGAGGAATACTCAATGGAAATGGGGCATGCGAGGGAAGTTCATATAATATATGTGAGGGCTGGCGGGGCGCGGGCGTACCTTCACCGAGCTCTTGGTGGTGGTGCGCGCCGCGCGGAACGACTCCAGCTCCGGCAGCGGCTCGCCCGACTTCTTCACACTCTTCGATGCGAGAATTGAAGAATCTATGAACCATACATTCATTAGCAGAAACCATTTTCAGCACCAAACATGTTATTTATATAGGGGCTGTGAGTGTGCAAGAAAATTTGTATCTTGTTTCTGTTTGTTGATATGCATATTTAAAATCTTATTAATAAGTGCCAACCTAGAGCCTCTTTCCTCATGGTGAGCTTGAGCTTCCCGGCTGGCTCGGCGCACGCGCACGCGCACGGACACGCGCCGCGTGCGCACAACGCGCACTGGCACTCCTGGAACATGTTCATACAAACACACATGAATCAGCTTTCCACAATGCTTAATCTATAGTAGTTTTTAGTGCAGTGTAGAAACACTGCGCTGCGAAAAAAGAGGTTTTCGAGAGATATAGATAGACAGTGGTCAAAGTGTCAGCGTGAAGTTGATATTTTGGTTGAGTTTTGTATTTTTGTATTATAAGAACAGGCAGTTAAAATACGCAATCAATCATTTGCGTATCCAAATTTTGCCATTACACGGCTACCTGCGCAATCAGCACAAAAGGAGGCGCCCGAGCGCATTTAGGATTTGGCCCGAAAAGAGCATCTAGCTCTTTTTCACTGTTTTGAAAATATTACTCAAGTATAAAGTTTCCGACATGCTAACAAGAACGGTCATGAAAACGTTTTATTTAGACGCTCTAAAAAAACGGCTCCGTGACATGATTATATCAGCATTTTTATAACAGGAAATCATTTAATGCTTAATCTAGCCCTATTTAACTTCTCAAAAAGATCCATTTCTAAAACTAGGGTGGCAACACTGCCCGAGCGAGAAACGCCAGTATCGGCTCTGTCTGATGTGGCTAATTAGTTATTTTCTGGATAAATCATTATTAAAAATTAACGAATGGTCAAGAAAGAGAAAATTAAATATTATTAATATTATTTTAACGCAGAAGTGTAATGTAAAGGCAGTAGGTACCTGTCTCTTGTCAGGCAGAGCGCGCGCGGTGTGTGCGGGGTGTGGTGCGGGGTGTGGCGCGGTGTGTGCGGGGTGTGCGGCGGGGTGTGCGGCGGGGGCTCGGTCGTGCGGGAAGCGCAGCCGCATCTCGAGGTCGGCCGGCAGCGCCGCGCGGCTCGACCCCGCCACCGTCACCGACCACCCGCCTCGCAACATACCACACGTTGTTGCACATCCTTCACATCATATCTACCAAAGTCAGCCACCTTCATGTCTCTGTTTGTTAACGATACTTAAACAGGTTCTATTAAAATTTTATTTTGTGCTACTTTATTGTGTACTACACAGCTATGGAGAGTTTGTGCCGTAACCCACTATTCAAGCCCAGAGCGGATTGGTGGATGTTAATGACTACCATCCTAATTAGTAGCCGGGTCCAACGGTTTAACGTGGCCTCCTAAACACGGAATCTTCTTTTAGACAAGGTTGTTTATGTAAATAGTTTTAAATTTATGAAGGGGTCAAAACTGGCTCTTAATGGTTCGTGTGATTTACAAACGCACGAACTTGGCCTGAAACACATCCGCGTGTCTAGATATATTTTTTGTAACATTAATACACTACAATATCTCTCGCCTATCAAGAAATCGAACAAAAGAAAATCAATTCACTATTAGGTACTGTCTACGGCCACTTCATTATATATTCCTAGCCAAACCCACCACAGATTTTATTTTAGTAAAGAGTAAAGGTTGTCTTTCTATTTTTTTTACATTGGGATATTACATCATTCAATTCATTAATATTATTATTCAGAAATGTCAGTTCCTTGCCGAATCTTCTCGAAGATATTCCGAACCGGTGTGGTAGAGTTATAAAAAAATCGACGGTTCAAAAGTATATGTAAAAGATTTATTTGATTGAGATATTTTGAGTTTAAGATCAGAGATTTACATTGATTTAGTTTTTAAGGGATAATGAATGATGGTTGTTCAGCGAGCCTGCGTGACTCAGCGAACAACTGTAAATGATCTTTCTAGATTTAATTTGTGTATTTTCTTGCTTGAAGTAATAGGAAAAAAATAAGAACAAAATACCCGTACCTCCAAACATGTATTTATTTAGGATTTAAAGATGGTAAAAGACAAATAAGTAAAGTAGCTTTATGAATTTTATGATTGATTAAAGTACTGTAGGTTGACAGTTCCGAATAGTAACTCCCATATTTTCAAGAGTATAGAGGTGACTTAGGGAAACAGACCAGGTGACAGGCATCACCGGGATATCTGGCGCAAAGTGGTAAGTCCTTTACTTAGCAATAGACCCTTGCTTAGGTTTGCGATAGGTTGAAGAGAAAGAGAGGAAGTCCACGTCGACTCTACTTAGATTATATAATAAATGTTTTCGTTAGTTTCCCTAAACAACCGTTCCACAACTCCTCACAAAATTACCATATATATGGTGGCTCTTCTAAAAAAACTTTTAGAAAAAGAAATTGGGACCCAGTATCCATTTCTATGATAGTGTTATTATCTGCTATTATTGATAATGTTTGATCTCCCTAAAATATATATAAAGTAGAGCTACCAGTACAGATATTATCTCATATCTCTATTCATTATCATACATTGTCAAAAGTATTTCGAAGTTTAATTATACAGGATAACATTGTTTTCATATGTTTTGTAGTAAATGTGCTTCGTAAAGTTCCATGTTAATGAGTAACCTCCTTTTTGAAGTCGGTTAAAAAGAAGGAGAGTAACACCGGGAAAGCTGACAATACTAGGCTATGGTGTTTGAGTCGATGACTCGAGGTTAAGGCTATGGTATTTTTTGTTAACGTAGGTATGCAACATGGCATGTTATCGAAGTGTATCACCTGTGGAGTGCGTGTCGTCAGTGGGGGGCGGCAGCGAGTCGGCGCGGAGGCGGCGGCGGCGGCGCGGGAGCCAGCGCGGCGCCAGCGAGCACAGGCCCGCCGCCGCCGGAGCTGCTGCTCGAGCTGCCCTCGCACGGCCGCGCCGACTCCTCATCGCACCGCTCCACACATACTGTGCGCTCTTTCCTTTTGTCTGTCCTCACGGCCTCCGTACCCCGCCTTCGATCTCGGGACTCGGATTTTGTGCGGTCCGCTTTGTTAGCTTTACGGTCGGCGTCGGCAGCTTCGGCGCGCACCCTGGCGCGATCCCCCCCGACGATGACGGCGTCGGAGGTGTCCGTGTGCAGAGTGCGGACGGTGCGGCGCGCGCCCGCCTCCGCTCGCCGCCCGACCGCCTCTGTATCCCCACTCGTCTCCAACAAACCTTGGTATTCATAAAGTAAAATTCAAATAAAACCAAAAGTGCATTTACAATCGTTTATTCAGTTCGTATGGTCGATACATAATATGTAGATGATTTCTATGACAAAAATGAAATAAATAATGTGCCGTTCGAATATAATGAAACAGTAACAAAATATAAGCTATGCAATTACTGCAAAACTATAAACTGGTGAGGGGTGCCTCCGGCGCTACTCTACGGATACCGAAGGCGTGCGGTGCGACAGCAACGGAGATGCACAAGCCAGCGCAATACCTTCGTCGAGCTTGTGTCCGGGCCGAGTGAAGCCGAGGCGCGGCACGCGACGCCAGCCCGCGCTTGCCGCTCGCCCCCACAGGCCCGCCGCCCCGCGCCCGCGGGCCCCGACGCCCGCGGACCCTGCAGCTCCCGTCGCTTGGTTGAAGTCCGCGCCCGCCGGAGCACACGGGCCTTGTATGGGGCTCGTCGCGGCCGACCTACGGCTGGGGGACGTCATTGTCGTTTGGCTTTTAAGCCTTTGTGCTCTCTTCCCATTCTCCATATCAGTCAAGGGTGATGTACCGGCACTTTTAGTTTCTTTCGTCATATGTATGGAATTTGTCGTCTTTGGAGATTCCTTCGTTTGGACCGTTTCAGGGGGTCCAACTATTGCGGAGTTATTAAAACGCATATTGATGTTATCGATTAATGTGGGGGCGGAAGCGCGGCGGGCATGGTGGGCGTCGTCGGTGGATGAGTCGACGCTGATGCTACTCTTTTCCTCGGGAATGCTGTCGAAGACGCGGCGGAAGCGCAGCGAGTTGGAGCGCGGTCGCGGGAGAGGCGGTGCGGGGGATGCGTGGGCGGGGGCGAGGGACGCGGGGGGGGCGGGGACCAGCGCCGCCAGCGCAGCGGCGAGCAGCGGCCGCTGGCTGCTTCCGCCACTCTCCGACCCACAGTTCAATCTTTCTGCACTCGAGTAATGAATTTTGTGCGAGTAGCTTTTCTTTGGCGTTTTTTGTGTTCTCTCATGCACCGGTATGGGGATCCGAGATTTTTTGCTTCTATGATTGTGGTTTTCATCGGAATTCGTAGTCTCGGGCGAGCTCGGCGAGCCGTTTACGTACTCTAAAATTTCTAGTATCTCTATGCATTTGTTCCCGTCGTGTATTTCAGATTTTTGATAAATTCGTTTCGGCCCGCGCTCCTCCGGCGACGTGGAAGACGAAGGATGCGTCAGCAGGGACAGTTTTCCGTGTATGTGATGCCTATCTGACTTTTTACATTTCATAGGTTTATCGATAAAATGTGACGTGCCCTCCCTCGTCGTCCGAATGAGATCCTTAGTTAGTCGATAGTCTGAATCCGTTCTCCAGGTCCTCTTGGACACGTTCTCATCGGACTTGGATGTGGGCAATTTCCGGGGTTTGTGCTTGATGCGCATACACTTGTATTCATCGTGGACGACGGCGGCTATGAGATCGTCGAGGAGCGCGGCGGCCACGGCGGCGGCCTCGCGCTCGAGCTGTCGCCCCGCCCCGCTCGCCCTGGTCCCCGCCCCCCCGCGCCCCCGCCGCCCGCGCCCGCTCCCGCTTCAGCTGCTTCCCCCGCGAGCGCCGCGCGCACTCCATGCGTAGCTCGCGCTTGCGATGGCGCCGGTACAGCCGCTGCTTGATCTTTCAGGCATGTGGTCCGCTACCACGTTCTCCTTTTCGCAGTCGCAATCGTTGTCTTTTATTCTCACGAAAAATGCTTCGCCCTTCTCCCTGTGCTGAGCGCTGTCGCTTCTCGACGAGTTCTCGGGGAGTAAGTCGAGCACGTCGATGGCCGAGCGGACCAGATCACTTCTCCTATTGCTATTGTTGTTGAATGATCGTCGTAGGAACATAGACCTCGGGAGTTGGGGTCGTCCAGACTGTCCACGAGACTAGTGCAGTCGGAGCCCATCACCTCTGCATCGTCTGAAGACGAAGTGTTCACCTCCATAGACTCGGTGTTTGGAAACGCTGAAAATCGTGGTACAACAGCATTATCTTCTACGTCTTGGAAATAGTTACCGGTACCCACTCCGCTGATAATTTCCGTCGTCTCTATGTCACTGCTCGTATGCACTTCGATGATGTCATTGCTACCCACAGGTGCCTCCCCGTGGTTGTCTAGGTAGACGTCGACGTTCGATATCTCAATATGAGACACACCCGGTATCGAACTAACTTGGAAATTGATGTCAGAGTTCATATTGTGCAACTCGTCCTGAAATAACTTCTGTATTTGCTGAAGCACGGCCTTGTTGACATTGTCGTGGTGCAGGCTGCTGAAGGGCGCGTCGTCGTAGTAGACGTCGGTGGTGGCGCGCGGCTCCGAGTTGTTGTTGGACTCGACGCTCGCGAGCTCCTCGCGGATGGCCTCAGCGTCGGGAATCTCCTGCGGGTTGTTGCAGCCATCCTTTCGCTCGTCGCTGTTACACAACTCCTCGTTGCCGAATATTATTTGGTTGTTCGATGTAGGGCTCAAATGCACTATGGTGTTTACTCCTGTGTTCTGAAGTTTCACTTTTATTTCTTTTTCTACGATATTGATTTTCCGGTCGCTGCCGATCGAGGCGTTCATACATTCCAACTGATCAGTCAAAGAATTTAAACTCTCTACTAAAATATTGGAGACATACTCGTCAATGTTCATATTAGGGGGCAACCTGTGGTTAGGCTGGAGCGCCTTTAACGTTTGAGTGAGCGTGTTTTCTGGGGCATTGCTTTTGATAGCGGGCACTGTATTGTTCATCGTCTCGGAGACCACGATCTCGAGCAGCTCGTACGAAGGCGTGTCTACCGTGAGTGGCGTATCGTAAGGTAGGACGTTTTTCTCGTCATTGTCCACGCTTACCGATCTCTCACTTATGCGACCATCGATGTGAGCACTTTTAGATATTTGCTTCGCAAACTTTCTGTCGTTATTGCCGTTGGCTTCCTTAGCGGTAGACATGGAGGTCGAAAAGGTGTCCGACGTATCCGTAAACGACCGGTCTTCTATTTGAGGATTCGGGTCGTGAGCCGAATTCTCACTATCCGCGGCGTCGGTGATCACTTCCGATTTGACTTCGCCGTGGCGGCTTCCGAGGACGGCCGCTCCGAGAGCTGAGTTGACGCGTTCCTGTCGCTCTCCACCTCGAATTTGGACTCGCTGTCTGTGAACGCGTCTGTGGTGTCGGTGTAGGAGGATGCGGCGCGGCGGTGGCGGCAGGCGGCGTCGGCGGCGGCCCTCTCGCCGCGGGACTCCTCGGCGCGCTCGTAGCTGTTCCGCATGGCGGCGCGCAGCATCTCGTCGCTGGCGCGGAAGTCGAGGCGCTGGCGCTTGGGCTCGGCGTGGTCGTGGCCGGCGGAGAGCGCGCGCAGCTCGCAGCGCGACGACGCCAGCGAGCGCCAGGGCGGGGAGCCCAGGGGGGCGGCGGCGGCGGCGAGGGGGGCGGGGGCGGCGGCGGCGAGGGGGGAGCCGGGCGCGCGGCCGCACAGCCGCCGCAGCAGCGCCGAGCGCCGCACGCGCTCGCGGTCGCGCCGCCCGCACCCGCACCCGCAGCCCCCCGACGCCGCCGACGCGCTCGTCGCCGCCCCACTCTCCGACGCCTCCGACCGCTGCTGCGCGAGACGATATCTGCAATGTCACATACGTACTCCATATTCAAGTGTTCCTTTTAAATTAACACCAGCGGGTTAAATCAAGTCTCGGGAAAGTCTTGACAAAGGCACAACAATGTACAATACTGACTTCCTCATGATGGTCTCGGGCACGGAGTAGCGGCGGCGCAGCAAGCCGGGAGAGGCCCCGGGCGCGGCGGGGGTGGCCTCCCGCCCTCCCGAGCCGCCTTCATTTACCGCCAAAGACATCCGGCTCGACGATTGGCTGCAATACGAAACATAATATTTATCAGGATATGCTTTATCGGAAAAGCATCGTCAAGTTACATAATTACAGTTTGGAATGTTATTAGTTAATAATTTTATTATATTAAATTATTAGGAAATGAATTTGTCGTTGATGGCTCTCAGACTAAAAAAGTTTATGCAACGAGCCTTATGCCCTAAGGGCATTGCAGTCAGGAGAGGGCTAGATAACCTAGGACATTTTTACTATGAATCTCACTCAGCAAGTGTACACGACTGACGTTTCAGTACAACCCTCAAAATCAACAACATGTTGTCCAAATGTTTCTCAACACGAAAAATCAGCACTCTGGCAATGATACATACCAAAGAATGAAAACTAGGGCAGTGAGGTTGCCATAACTCATCGCCAGTAGACTTGCGAACTTGATTAAACACTTGGAATATTTAGTAATAAGGAAAAATATTTAGATATTTCAATAGACGGCCTGGTCGTCAGTCGTAAATTGTATTATGTCCTGCTTTATCCAGACATCTGGCTACCCTGTGTACACCCATTTCATTGAAGCATGTTAATCAATCGGTGCCCAATAATCTGAACCAACATATATTGTTTCTGCTGCTATTATAGCTGTAAAGACGTGCTTTTTCTCTCTCGCTGCTAACATGATTTTTATTCATAATTGTTATGAGTGAAGATATTGAATTGGCTGACTGTTGTTGTTTGTATTGTTTGTGTTATCGCTGTTCCTTTGAACTTAATAAATACTTTTCGTGTTAGTTTCCTATCTTATTTTTATTGATATTATTCTAATTGATAAGGTTATGGAGAACACAATTTTCTATTTGCAAAATGTTTTCGCTAAACACCTACTGTCCTGAGTATAATGAATGAAATACATAAATGACAACATATTTTTTATAACTTTTATGTGTACTGTAATTTTTTATTCCTGTAGGGACCTTATTGCTTGAAAAAAACGCCCGTTCGCTATGTTTTAGCCTGTTTTAATCCACTGCCGCTATTGCGTGCATAAAACGACTTTATTTGCCCTATAATGAAGTGTTACTTATTTTTTTACTAATACGAGGTTAGATAATATTAGAATAAGTTTAACAGGATAAGTAATTTACGCCATACTGTATTTTCCGCGGCAAAAAAACAGATATTCAAAGAACTTTTAACTTGGAATTATGCAGAAACAGAGCGGTTCCTAAGGATACCAGTGTGAAATGTATTATCAGTGTGTTTTTAATTTATATATATATATATTTTATTTTTTTATTATATATATTTTTTTTCACATAACTAAGATTATTACTAATTATGATATCGTGTGATTTTTTTTTTCTCTTTTATAATTAAATTGTTAAAACCGTATTAACCTAGCTTGGTACTCATATTTAGGGCTTCGCAGGACAGGCTGTGCCTAGTGCGAAGTCCGCTGTCACTTACACTATTATCTTTAACACCTGTGTATACTTAAGTTAAGTCTTTCATTTTATTGTACCTGGTATAAAAACCTTGTAACTTTAAGTAAATAAAACTTTTTATTTTTATTTTTATAGATATACTCGCGTCGTGTCGTCACATTTCTTAATAATATAAACATTCCCGCCTCTTCGGTGGTGCCACGACTGCCATGTACATATTTATATCACACGTGTGTGATATAACTGCATTTATATAATGTGTGCCATATGACAATAAAGGGCACAACTAATAAAAATTAAGTGCAAATGGCTTTCAATTTTAATATTACGTGAACCATCTACATCTTCGTACACGATCTACAAATATGTTTCATTATTTTTTTGAATGTACAAATGTCAGTAGATTATTCTTATATTTTAAATTGCTTTTATGTATAATTCTATGGCAGAAACTTTTTACTTGAAAGCTTAGTTTCAAATGGAAGGGATGGTTTGGGTTCTTTGGGAATATTGAAATTATTATCATCAAGAGCCGGTATTTTGACGAATTTAGTTAACTGTACTGAGCACATAAGTTATGAGTATAACTGGTAAGTAACAACAATAAAGTGTTCTATACAAAGTTGACGTGTCGGCGAGCGGCCCGTTACGGCTGGCCCGCGAGCGCACACAATGGGCACGAGGTTTTTGCCGGCCGCGCGCCGAGACCACGCATTCATCATTGTAACAAACGGAGCGCATCGAAGGAACATGCAGAGCCGATCGAGCGCGGGCGCATGCCGGAGAACAATGCGCATGCGTAAGCTATGGCGGTCCCATGTGTCCCCCTCTCGGAAAGTTAACTCCTGGCCATGAGTTGTCGTGACGGAGGCCTTTCAATAGGCTTCGGACGCTGACTGGCTGCAGTGTGGACAATTTGGCTTGATGTTATAGTCAGGACATTGATTGCCTTTGTGGTTAAGCGCAAACGACGGCAACATCTGACACCGTGCGCGGCGTGCACTTGCAGCTGCACGCGGGAGGATCTAATGGAAGCGTCGGATAATGCCGCCACTGTGGCTGCTTGCCGGGCCGCTAATATTTGAATGTGTGTTTGCCTTCAACACATTCAGATTGGAAGAATTCAAATTTGAATATTTAGAATATGGCGGCCTCACGGATATCCCTAAGGGCGCTGGGGCCTTTTATGAGATTAAGTGAGGTTTTTTATGACATTAAGTGAACGGGATGGTCCGTTCGCTCACCTGGTGGTAAGTGATACGCCTCAATATGATAGATGCATTGTCGAAGGAAATTAATGATAGAGAACATCATTATTTTCCGTTAACACATCTCTGTGCGCCCGTCACTCGAGATGAGTGATGTTTTTCTATCACACCAAGTAATTTTACAAGCTACAGTGCTTTCATCCCGAAACACATAAGTGTAAAACACTGGTATTTCATGACACGATAACTGACACAAAGTTGGTTGGGACCTACCTAGCCGACTCAGTACCGAGTCTACCAGCAAGTCTGTTGCAGAATGTCGCGGGCGGCGCCCGAAATAGCCCGCCCTCGCGCCGCCTCACAACAAAAACAACGCGCATCCACACGCCAGCCGCGGGCACACGTGCTCGTGTTAGTGCCATCCACACTTCGGAATATACGCCAGATCGTACAAAACACTACAAATCCACTGGAAATTATTAATATGAACTTAACACTTAGAAATTAATTTAAAAACCCTATAAGAATATAATTAAAGAATTATGAAATGTAAATGTGATTTACCTACAAACAAATACAAAAACACTAAAATATACTAGGGTGACCAGGCGTCCGGATAAAACTGGACATGGACTTTTAAATTACCTATTGGGCTAAAATTTACGGTCCGGCCTTCCAAACATCGAAAGATTGCATTTTTCATACAATATATTCCCTTTGTCTAGCCCAAATTCGATGATCATCCCGGCC
>PQWD01005735.1:0-95167 GCA_019425675.1 Leucinodes orbonalis
CGGGATATCTGGCGCAAAGTGGGAGAGACCTATGTCCAACAGTGGACTGCGATAAAGAAAAACATGGATAAGATAAAGTACCAATGCAGATGACCCTATTCCCAGCCTTCTAAGTTACAAAATGGTACAGATTCATAAACTAAGTACGTTTAGTTAAAACATGAGTTACAAATTTTTACAAACTATGTTCTTAAAAAAAGTTTAACCACACCACTTGAAACTTTAGTAATGTTAATGAAAACACGAAAACAAAACACAACACTCGTGTCACGCCACGTTAGTTCCTTCGGGCAAATAGTTAAAAACTAAAAAAGCCACGCGGTATGGTTGGTAGCTGTTAAATTAGTCATTACTACTCATTATTGGTCGATTTTTGGGGTTCCACATACGTATTTTGACATTTTATTGAAGTGAAACAAGTTCATGCTATACCTTCTAGATTTATAAGCTTTATTTTTATTTATTAGTTTCATAAAGATTAAGTCTTTTATTAAACTAATAAATAAAAGCGAAACGTGGTCGCTCAAGGGTGCTCAACGTGCGATGGAGAGGGCTATGTTACGTGTTTCCCTACGTGATACTGATAAATAATATCCGAAACGAGCACATCCATAGAAGAACTAGAGGGAACGACAATCACCACATCGATCTTAAATCAGCATTCAGATTGGTAGACCACGGAAGCAGTAAATACATGTCTTTTAACTTAACGTATCACAGTTGTAACTTGTGACGTACAAAAAATATTTAGGTGCAGTAGAATGACTGCAGTCTTTTGTTTAAGCATGTCACTTATTGTGGAAGAAATCGCTATCACGCATATTAGGTCTGAGGTCAGAAGACATGAGACAAGATCTTTTACAAGTTAAAACTCACCGTTCTTTTATAATAGGACGGTCAGAATATTCAGCTGATGGTAAGTGATACGCCTCACCCTGACAGAACGGCGGTGAAGAAGACCAACAACAGATAAACAGTAATTATTCCTCATCAACGCCGCACTGCGCCCGTCACCCAAGACAACAGATAAAGATAAAAGCTGATTAAGATTGCGTAACTAAAAAAATATCTACGGAACAGTAGTGCACTAGTTCGTTTGTAAATCGCAGTGGCAACTAATAATAATTAGTTTCCTTCCTCATTCGAGCTAAATATAAAATTCAATTACATAGAAGATTGTCTTGCACAAGTTGGAATGTAGGATTTACAATTTTTAGAGCGGCAGTAGCTCAGTTGTGTGGACTGTTGCCTTCCGATCTGGAGGAGCTAGGTTCAAATCCCGCCACGTATGTACCAAAATGTTATCGAATTTCCGAAGTTATATGTACGTTTATCCCATGCTCTGGTCTGAGTGGAAACCTGCGCACGCCTACGAAGAGATTCAAAGGTTGGTTGAAGTCGTTCAATTCGCACTGGGTCGCGTGGAGTGATTGAGGTCACCGTAAATTATTCATCTGATGGCATGTGATATTGTCACCCTTATATTACACCGGAGGAGTTTCGAGTGTGTTGCCAACCTTAAAAAATTAGGAGGAATATTTTATTTATTTTATTTTATAATTCTGTATAATGGTAATATGGGAAATGCGATTCTTGTTTCTAAATGACTACTGCTGTTGGCCGCAGATGGTTTTTACTGCTTCACCGGGCGCGTGGCGAGCGCAGATGGCTCTCAGCCTTAAACATATACACAACGAGCCGAAGGGCGGCTTAGAGTGGGATTCCAACCTCGGCTTAGGGCATTGTGGGGAAGGCTAGGTAACCTAATATATGTATAGGCTGGATGAGGAAAGCGAAGTACCGGGATATCTGGCGCAAAATGGGGAAACATATGTCCAGCAGTGGACTGCGATAGGTTAAAGAGTGATGTTAGTTTCAGTTATTTTGAGTCAAAATGTTCGGTATACGGCTTCCTCGGTAAAACACATAAATAAATTATTTAATGGCATGACAAATTATATTAAATACCTTGTCTTATATAAGACACCCCTTACATGTCCACGTTTAAATTGCGATGAATATTTTGTTAAGGAAACGAATTGCGTCAAAAATTTTACCCTAAATCAGTACGATAAGACACAAAATCAAACAAACTCTTTGAAAAACTCGAGTATTGAGAACCGATTAATTCAATAATTTAGTTGACAAGGCCTTTGTTACTAATCGTTGTATAGATCAATTTATAATTGAAGCGGAAATGAATAACGGTATCCAACAACAGTACATATAGTCTTATGGTTGAGTGTTGGGTTTAGATCGCGAAATGAATGGGTCGTAGGTTAAAGTCCCGCGGGAAAACCGCATAGTGTAAGCGACTTTGTGAGAATTTTCCCAGTTTAGACATTGAAGGCTGAATCACCTGACTGTTTTAAAAATAGAGATTTCGTCCTTGAGAATCGGTCCCGGCTTCAATCTAAGACAGTTTTAAAACCCACCAATGAGCAATGGGCCGCGTGATGGGTTATGGGCCAATGTCCTTATGGCTATGCTGTGTTGGAAGTTCCCTGCAGTCGGACTTATATAGGCTGATGACGAAATATTGCTTTCCCAATGAAGGGACTATTTGCGTTCATCTATATCTATCTATTCAACCTATCGCAGTCCACTGCTGGACATAGGTCTCCCCCATTTTGTGCCAGATATCCTGGTCCTCCGCTTTTCTCATCCAGCCTCCACCAGCTACTTTTTCCAAGTCGTCGGTCCATCGGGCCGGAGGGCGTCCTACGCTACGCTTGCAAAGACGCGGTCTCCACTCCAGAACTTGCATTCATCTGTTAAAACGTAATTTGATCACATATTCATGTCTAGCTGGTGTGTTTGTTTAGTTATCAACATTAAAAAATTGAGTGTCCTCCAACTTGAGTGCGTATTCAAACTTAAGCATCTTATATTACACTAAATATAATACTTACATAATGTTAGCTTGTAAGTAGGAGTAGGTGATACATAACATATCTACATGTATTATACAAGTATTAATTGTACATTTGAGTACAACTTGACTGAAGTATAAACGGAGAAGGTATTGACACGAATCAGTCATAATATTTTCGGTAGACACTGCAAGTGTTACCTACTACAGCTTTTTCAATCATTATGTTAAATACTTTGTGACCATAGTTGTAAGACATAAATCATTGTCTTTTTAACGTACATACCGTCCACTTCAGGGCTAGGCCACGATATTTTTCCGTACGAATTCTTGGTTCAAAAAAATATATTTACAATTAATATCGATATGGTACCTTACCATAAAACCATTCGGTTCAATGCTAAGATGCGCCAAGTATGGAGCACGCTCACCCAAATAAAACCTATTCACTGGTGATTCAAAGTTCCCCAAATTGTACTTTTCGGAAAACATATAATCCGGCAGTGAGTCCCACAGCTTCGAAGTGCGAATAACAAATGAGGATTCAAAACGCTTCATTCGACACTATCCACCGTGTACGGATGGCGTTTTGCCGACTGTCGGGTAGTCCGATGTGAAAAAGGGCTAGGTGGAAGTTCAATGAAGTTCCTGTGTACACTCTCCGAAGTGCATACGATAAAAGGCCCATAAACTTGCGACTCTACGACGGTGTTCAATGCACCATACACACCGTTTTATACCTAAGTAAGAGGATGGAGTTTGTAGGTATATTTGTTTGTTTTACTTTCATGCACTTTTTTTTCAGCTGATCATCATGAAATTTAGAAACACATGTTGATAATTCTACGGAAAGGAAGGACATTGGATATTACACGCGGCTGAAGCCACGGGTAACAGCTAGTATCCACTATTATAAAATATATATATGCCCATTCTCCCTGTAGCCATGCAGTGCGGGAAGACATGTACCCTGTAGTCAGCCGTTATAGTAGGCTTGATGATATAGCCTATTTCAGCGCCATCGGAGGATGTAAGTAGTTGTAATAAATTCTATTAAATCTGACACACAGATGGCGTCTGGCTCATAAGAAATTTGTTCACCATGAGCGTGCCAAGACCAAGAGCGTCGGTGGCTCAGTGGTGTGGACTGTCGCCTTCTAGCTAGCTGAGTTCAAATCCCTACACGTACCAATGAATTTTCGAAAATATATGTACGTTTCCGACGCTCTTACGGTGAAGGAAACATCGTGATGAACCTTCATGCACGCCTGCGAAAGATTCGAAGGTTGTGTGTGAAGTCGCCAATCCGCACTGGGCTCGCGTGACGACTAAGGCCTAATCACCCTTTACGGTAGGCTCGTGCCCCTCGGTGGGACGTTTAATGAGCTGATGATGATGATGAGCGTGCCAAGGTCACATCTCAATGTTCCACACAAACAAAACACCAGCGACGTGGTAGTAATTTATATAAACTGAAGCCATTATGTTTATCTTTGAACGACCGTAGAATCGTTTAAGATAATACCTAAGTCGTTACTTGTGTACGCTCAAATCAGGTCAGAGATGTTGAAAGTACTATGGACTAATTTGAAGAGGAGTGTGTATTATTAGTTTGAGAGTAGTTTTTGCTGTTGGTCGCAGATGCCGCTTCGTAACTTAATCGGAAAATCGCGGGCGAAGATGGTTCTAAATTTTGTTGTTTTTTTTTATACAAAAACAGGCCATATTTTAACGATTTTGACACGCTTTGTTGTCAATAAAACGCTGTTCGTATTTTTATACATCATGTCGAAACCTAACTGTTTATGTTAAGACTGAATATTTTATACAATTATGACGCCCCATCTCTTCCCGCGGCGCCGTGAACGCATCTTAACGGACATTTGCATGGACGGATAGCCAGCACTTCTCTTCACGTACCATTAATATAGCGTAGAGATTATGGCAAAACCCTTTCTTCAATGTATCCCAGTCCACTGCTGGATATACCGATGCTCCACTTTTATTATCCAGCCTCAACAACGACTGTTGGCAAGTCGTCGGTACATCGGTCCGGGCGTCCTACGCTACGCTTGCCGAGACGCGGTCTCCACTCCAGAACTCGTCTGCTCCAACGGCCATCGGTTCTGCGACATACCTGACCGGCCCACTGCCACTTCAACTTGCTGATCTTTATTATTATATAATTATTCAGAAATTCCATTTTACTAAGTTATACTTACTTACTATTGATAAGTGGGAACTTGTATATAAATTGTTCCATAAAGAGTACTAGTGAATTAATATTGCAGTGTAATGATGTGTGGAATGCTGTATTGTGCCTTTTGTCTTTGTTACGAAAATAAATAAATCTTAAAATCTTATTGATAAATTGGGCTAGATGGTGTACAGTGGCTTGTCGCTCGTATGCTGTCGCGGAAAAATAAAAGAAAATCTGTTCTTTATCGGGGCTTTCCTAAAATCAATCGATCGTTAATTTTAAAAAGACGACCCATTTTGTGTAGCGGTTGAGACGTCGGCTACTACACCAAGGGTTCCGGGTTCGATCCCCGGGCAGTACAAATATTGTGTGCAGAACATGTCTGTTTGTAATGGACTGGTTCTATAAATATTTAAAAAATGTATATAAGATGATTTTATCAGTTGTTTAGCACCTAACTCCAAGCTCTTCGCTTATTCATATAAAAATTCTCTCTCTAAGTTGCTGTGCCGACAGGGTCCATAATGTACCTATATAACAAATTGACACCTTCCAAACATTGTGGAAAATCAATAAACGATTGATTGATTGATATTACAAACAGACACTCCAATTATGACAAATAAATGTAATAGATTTAAAAATTCGGCCAAAAGTGATCTTTACTGGCGAGTACCGATTACTGATTTTGAAGAAGAATTCAAGATTTTGGAGTTTATCAAGAGAAATAATAAATGAATTTTTGATTTTACATATTAACAATTTGACGACCCATTTGGTGTTGCGGATGCGGAACACCAAGGTTCCGGGTTCGATACCCGGCAGTACTAACATTGTGGCAATGAACATGTCTTGTAATGGGTTATTTCTAACGTATAAATGTATGTATTTAGAAAAAATTTATGTAATGTAGGTATGTATGGTGTTAACACGTAACAAGTCTGACTGACGGGTCACGTGAAGATGCAAATGTGGTGTGAATTAAATAAGCCTTAGGAGTACAGTCCACCGACAAAATAATATGTATAATAATAATAATAGCGCGTAGGGACGTGACGACCCATCGCCCGCTGGAGTTTCACCAGCGCAGTCAGTCACGCGGGCAGCTTGTGGCGAGCTGTTGGTGCGTAGCGACACCACGGACCCGACGGCCCCGAGAGTGCACACTGACCGTCTCCGGCTCCCGGAGTGCCCACCCAAGGTCGGACTCTCACCTCTGCTTGCCTTCATTGGCTGTCCAGAGTGGGGTTGCAAGAGCTACATGCTTGAGGGGTGGAAGTGAAAGATGCATAAGTCGCGAGTTGGTGCAGTTTGTCTGCGCAGAAAGCGGTGTAACCTCTCGACACCCCTAGCCGCCTGCGCCGGTGTTGCGTCCAGGCATTACGCCGCATAGTGGATGCCCATCTAGCGGGTGGCAAGTCACCGTCTGCCTTAATTTTCAAGATTGAGACATTTGATTTGGCAGGCGCCCCGCTGTCTCAATCAATAGCCCAGAAACTAGACCAGCAATTACCCTATCCATAGCCCTAATTTATTTTTTCTTTCCATATTTGCAATAGTCCTTGCACCAAGCGGGTGCTCGCTCTGTGTGTACTTCCATAGTGCAGGCAGAGCGAGCGGCCGCTCGGTGTACACATCACAACTCATTATTCTGTCTCACAAAGCCTCTACGTGTTGGACCAATGTCCCCACGCAAGCTTCAAAGGACCGGTCTATGAACCGTGAACTCCTAACAGAGACTACAAATAATAATAATAATAAATTATTTATTTGCGAGAATATGGTTACAATACGATCATACAAAATTAAAATCCAACATATTCTATCGTTAAATCGACGTGCAAATTTTGATATATATTGTTATCTTATTCATTTTACAAAATAATTAATACTATTAAATTACTTTATACATTTAAACATTGCATTTTATCCTCTTTATCAATAAAATTTTTATTTTACAAATTCATTCATTTAATACATAATATACAAGTCAAAAAAAAAAAATAATGTGTCAAAGTAATATAATATGTCAAGAAAATGGATAAATATACAAAATGTCAATACATAACTTTCCATTAAATGTCTTTCTTATCATCATCTGTATAATCTCTGTATAATAAATACCCACTGAAATTACACAGCTACGTTTAGCCCCAAACTATGCCCAGCCTAGCCTGTAATTTGAGTACTTACACAACACATAAACATACTAATTGAGTATATTTTTGTAAATACATACATACCTTCTACCTATACACAATAATATTCTGTATATATAATGAAATGAAATGAAATAAATGAAATGAAATGAAATAATGAAATAAATGAATGAAATGAAATGAAATAAAATAAATAAATAATAAATATCTACTGACAATCACACAGCGCCATCTAGCCCCAAGTTAAGCGTAAAGCTGTATTATGGTACTAAACAACGGATAAACATACAGTTACATTTTTTTTTAAATACATACATATTATACATAGAAACACCCAGAACCATTACAGAACAGACATGTTCATGCACACAAATGTTTTGTACTGCCCGGGGATCGAACCCGGAACCCTTAGCGTTGCGGCCGACCTCTCAACCGCAACACCAAATGGGTCGTCAAATAAATAAATCTTTATTCAATTAAGTCTTTACAAGACACTTTTGAATCGTCAAATTAATAATAAATTTTAAGGCTAGTTTGAATCTACCACCGGTTCGAACTAGCCTTAAAATTTATTATTAATTTATATAAAGGTAGATACGCCATCCGTGCCTCATAACAAACCGCCAAAGA
Source organism: Leucinodes orbonalis (assembly GCA_019425675.1). NCBI lineage: Eukaryota > Metazoa > Arthropoda > Insecta > Lepidoptera > Crambidae > Leucinodes > Leucinodes orbonalis. Next base: position 7,862 of record PQWD01005735.1, read on the forward strand.
GAAAAGAATTGTAGGCTTTTGTTTAGGTTAGGGTAGGTTTTCGAAATATGTGTTTGTGTGCTGTCGCTGCATTCGGAACACTTTTTTCGATTGTTTTGTGAGCATACCACGAATCTATACTTTTAAATCATTGCCTATACAAAGAAAAACCCAGACCAATACAAATCGATGTTCATGCATACTAATCTTTATATTGCCAGGGGATCGAACCCAGGATCCTTGGTGTAGTGACCACTTCGTGGGTCGTCAAATTAATGAAATATGGATTAAATTATTTTTTTTCCAGCAACTAAAAAATGTTTTTTGGCGTGTACTGTATTTTGTTATCCGTCATAATCTTAGCACGCATGAGTGCATTCGTATGCTAATCGCATGTGCACTGAAACAATGCGTCCTCAGATGCAACAGCCTTACAGGGAGATCGCCCTTCTAATCAGTACTTTGTGTCCTTATAAATAAAATAAATATCATCTGGGAGCTCGAAGTTAAAAGATTACAATAGCCCGTGACAGACCGCTGCAGCACTTAGAACTTCATGAAGTGTTTTGCTCCAATATTTTCACGTGGATATCGAACCCAACAATTAGGTAGTGTTAAAGTGTCTCTACAAAAAAACGCTTTGAAACCAATGATGTAAAAAATGGATTCGTGATATGCTCACAAAACAACCGAAAAAAGTGTTCTGAACGCACACATACACATATTTTGAATTTCGAACACATTTACTCAAACTAAAGTACAAACTGTACTCTCTTCGGCGGTTCGTTTTTGAGGCACGGATGGCGTATCTACCTTTATATACACAGAATATTATTGTTCGAAACGCGTTTTTTCTAACTTCACCCAAAGAGGACACGCGATATGACTACAATTGTTTGCTTTGTACTTGCGTATGTTTACATTCAATCTGTGTACAAAGATTAGATAGCGATGATTATTCAGTTTCTTGATAATCCGCTACCTTGAATAAAAAGGCTATAAGATTACCGATATTATGATTACTAGGTGGTAGACTCGGTACTGAATCGGCTAGGTACATACCACTAAGTGCTAAATATCGTCCCGTTAAATAAGAGATTTTCTCACTTCTGTGTTTCGTGCTGAGGGCACTGTAGCTAGTAGATTACTAGGTATGAGAGACTTAACATCTGTTGTCACGGGTAACCGGCGCAGGGCAGTGTTGACGGAAACTAATGACTACATACCCCGTAACACAGCAGCAATCATGGTCTGGCGGATCACTTACCAACAGGTGCGTAAAGTGACCTCCCCGTTCAGTTAATGTCAAAAATTTAATGACGTCACGCGTCTTAAGTTTATATCATCATTCTCCACTTTTTTATGTTATATTCTTATAAATGTACAGGATGGTCAGGACACTCACCTCATGGGAAGAATATATTTTAGATACGCCTAAACATGTCAGAGCGGCATTAAAGAAGAGTTATTATAAGCCATCAAAGCCGCACAACGCCCGTCACCCGAAACGACACATGCTAGGTCTATTATACCCAGTAATTCCACTACTCTGAATTTAAGAAGACCCGGTATGAGTTACTTCAGGCCTATGTGGGGTTTCCTGTTTGTTATAGTTTGCTAAAAATATAAACGTTACATAGCCACTCTGCAACTCCCTAAACCGAAGTTCAAGTTCTACTCAGGAAACCTCGTGATTAGTGTTATAAGGCATCTGTCCTGCCCAGTTGACCCTGGGGAACTTGTGAAGGACAATCGGGATAAGTTTGGTGAAACCTGGCACAAGTTCTGCTTGGATGTTGACAAAAATATCATGGAACTAGTCACGTCATTTAGCCGCTTGAATCTCTTATTAGTTTGAATTCATTTCAGTACACAACATTTTTGAAACGTATAACTTGAGTGTACAGGACTTCTGCTATAACTGTATGATCTCTTAATAACTTAGCCTCCTTGGTATGGCTCTTTGTTGAAACTTAATTGTGGAGGCTTCATAGATCCAGGGCCAAGGTTGCGTCGAGGAAGCTCGGCATACTTTCTAAGTCCGCAGATACTTTTCACCCAAACAACTGTGTGATTTGTACGTATGTACGAGTAGGGCCGATCCAATCTTGTATCGAAGACTGTTCACATTTGTAGGATGTATCTTCTCGGTACCAGCTAGAAACCCAGGATGCTATAGATCCACGGGCAAGAGGACTGATCGGTGATGAGTCTACTGCCGGTAGGCTACAAAGCCTTGAACATCGCCGTTTGATTTCGTGTCTGTCCGTCTTTTACAGGTTGCATTTCGGAGAGCGTGTGTTGGAATTGCACAATTTGGTTTCTCTAGCACCATTTATTTATCGGATCGGCTAGTATGTAAATAGCCAAGTTCCAAACGTGACTTACCACAATGACCTATTGTTACCACTGCTCACATGCAATGTAATATTCCTGTATTAGTGACATAATGCACCGTTATTGTAATCAACTTAAACAAACTATTTTATTATCGACTTTATCATCAGTCTAATGTCGTCCCACATCTGGGAATAGGCCTTTCCACTCGGGATTGCTGTCAGTCCCAAATACAATCTTAGGATGGTAGTCGTTATCACCCACAAACCCACCAGGTTACGGCCCAATCTACCCATGTCATTTCACATCTTCTTCCCCATTTTCTTTTCACTCTCTTTTTTAAAGTTGGCAACACACATCTAGCTCCATCGGAGTAACGTAGTGACCATGTGTGGGCACTACAATGTCACATACCATCAGGTAAATCTTCTACTCGTTTAATTTTTCATGAAATTAAAAATATTGGTCCCTGTAGTTTCTTCTAGAAATATATCACACGAAGCAGTCGTACCAAATATTCGATGTATTTAGACTGCCAATGTAAAAAAATACGTTTAATCGGAAGGTTAGGCTAGAATAGCTTTAAGAAAATAAAATGGTAATTTGAAACTAATTTTCGCTGACATAAAAAACAAAAATAAATTTATTGTTTGACACAAATATAATGATAACATTTAAAGATTGGGCTATCTCAAACTATGTAAAAACATACCGGCTTTATTTATCATTTAGGGCAATAGAGGTCGATGGAGATATTATTGAAAAAAAATATCTTGCTTAAACATTTTGTAAATGCTTTGTATTCATATGTAAATAGATACCGTTTGAGATGTACATAATTGATATAATACTGTTCAATATATAGTTACAAAAATGCTTTAACAAGATAGCACTGATTCCAGAGTTATGATCACTCGTAACGAACTGAAGTTGACAGTATTTTATAGCATGGGCGTATAGGTATTTTTGGTGCAAAATTTTTAATAAAGCTATTTATAAAGAAATGTTATGTGAACTTTTTTAATTTTCTGAAATAAATAGAATGACCTATTTGCTCACTTGGATGGTCAATTATATCTCAGCCCATAAAAGATTTTTAAAAGAAAACTATAATTTAGACAATATAAAATATTTTACAAAACCACACTTCTGCGTTTGTCATTCGGGTCAACTGATTACGCATTAATTTCACTAGCCCTTTTCCCGAAACGCAGAAGTGGATTTCAATCCTATCTATAGGTACGATGGATAACCGATAGATTTGGAATAAGCGCGCTACGCTTACCTAGTCATCTATAACATGTAAACGTCATTAAAATAGTTTTATTTCTGGAGAGTTCCATACACTTCAATACAAGATGTTATTTAAATACGTATATAATGTATACAAGGTTTTCTTTTAACGAACTTCGTCACACATAGGTACCTAGTATTTAAATAAATTTACCATCAACATAGGTAAGTTTGCCAAAGTGAGCTCACAATCTTTTTTGTACAGATTTCATAATAACGAAACGCATTTAAACAAAAATGAATGGTATAACGACTCAAACGAAGGTACGAGTACGACATTTTTAGCTAATAAAGATTTTTGTCTCTACGTAGAGACGAAATGCTATTTTAAAATCTCCGTGGCTTTGTACTTTCAATTTAGCGTCATGCTTTGGTGTTTAGAATTTCTTTCAACCTATCGGAGTCCACTGCTGGACATGGGTCTCCTCAATTTTGTTTACTCATCCAGCCTCCACTAGCTTTCGCAAGTCGTTCGTCCATCGTGCCAGAGTGTATTCTGTCTTTCGCTTGCCAAGATGCGGCCTCGAATGTTACACACATTTATGTATTTAATAAATTCCATAATATATGTATTTAATATATTCCTCGTACTAGTTTTTGGATGTACAGAACAAATAAAAAAAAGCGTTAAACCGGCGTAGGTTGAAACAAAACAAACAAGTACATTACTGACTGGTAATGATCGTTGTTATCAGTCATAACATTTAAACTGCAGCCAAAAACTTGTTAACATTAAGTGTAAGATATTAACATAAAAACTCGAAACAAACATTTATGTAGATACTAAACGTTCAATAAAAACTACATGAAAACAAAAAATGTAACAATGATAAGAAATTGTTTTGGTTTCTCAATTAACTGAAAGTTAACTTCTTCGGCAGTTAAATCTATTTTCATCATCATCATCATTACAACCTAGAACGTCCACTGCTGAACGAAGGTCTCCCCTAATGATTTACACGCGGACCGATCCCTTGCAGTTGACATCCATCAGCTACTCACCACCTTATCCAGGTCATCAGTCATTATCTATTTTACAAACATTATATTCTAATTTAACCTTTTAACCGCAAGGATTCCAGACACAATTTATAGTTTTTGTTGGATATATCCGTCAAAGGGTAAATAATAATCACTTTTATAATAAACACTATCATGTTGAAATTAATTTACTTTGTCTAAAATATGGGCTCATTTAGCATAAATTCAATATAGAATAAATGGAAAAATCAAATCAACCGTCGATAAGACGATCCCACATTATATTCTTCAAACCTAAAAGGATTTTAAATAAATTACTGAAACGTTTTTAAGCATTATAAAAAATCATACGCGTATCATCTAAAAATTACGTTACCGGCATTTTTATGAGTTTCAATTTTAATGAGTTTTTTCTATGAAGATAATATTAATATATACATACCCGTATAGTCTGTGCGTCCAAAAGTCACGCGGTGTCAGGCGCAGACGGCGGAGGATGCGCCTGCGCAGGTATTCGCGAAGAACTGTCCATTATCTGCTCGTTTACGCGGACCGCGTCTACGGTATCGCGTGACGCCATAGTAGTAACTGTATGGATCGTAAGTACTTGGAGAATATCTTAAATGATACACGAAATCTCCAATATATTTTGACGACCCATTTGGTGTAGCGGTTGAGACGTCGGCTACCACACCAAGGGTGCCGGGTTCGATCCCCGGGCATTACAAACATTTGTGTGCATGAACATGTCTGTTTGTAATGTCTGGTGTTTTCTATGTTAATATGTATGTATTTCCAAAAAAAATGTATATAAGTATATTTATCCGTTGTTTATACCCATAAATACAGGCTTCACGCTTAACTTGGGACTAGATGGCGCTGTGTGAATGTCAGTGGATATTTATTTATTATTTATTTATTTTCTTGTAAATACCTACCTACATAGACTACATACCTAGGTGGTAGACTCGATACTGAGTTGTCTAGGTAGGTACCACCGCAGTACCAGATATCATCCCGTGAAACAGGAGTGTTATGCACTTTTGTGTTTCGGAATGAGTGCACTGTAGCTAGTGAAATTACCGGGTATAAGAGACCTAACATTTGTTGTCTCGGGTGACGGGCGCAGTGCGGCATTGATGGAGGATAATAACTGTCTGTCAGTTGTTGGTCTCCTTTAATCCGCTCTGTCATGGTCTGGCGTATCACTTACCATCAGGTGAGCATCCAGACCGTCCTGTACACTTATAACATAAAAAAAACATTCAAATTGTGCATAGAAAAAGCCAGACAAAAATAAACAGACATTCATGTACACAATAATTGTACAGCACGGGGTTCGAACCTGGAACCCTAAGTGTTTTAGCCAATTTGTTAAACAGTACTGAACATGGATCATAGAAGCTCCAGATGTGTGTGCGGGACTGCACGTGTAAATGCGGGGCATTGGAGAAAACAAATCTACTGACATTCACACAGCGCCATGTAGCCCCAAGTTAAGTGTGAAGCGTGTATTACGGGTACTAAATATACTCATATATCTATTTTTTTTTGTAAATACATACATATTATACGTAGACAACACCAATACAAACAGACATGTTCATGCACAATTTTGTAATGCCCGGGGATCGAACCGGCACCTTGTGTTGCAGCCGACTCTCAACCGCAACACAATGGGTCGTCAAATATGACAATCATTGTATATCATGGGATGGGTAAAAAATTGTCAAGTTCCTGCGTGCGGATGGAAAATCAAGGTGTTGTACAGGCTACTATTTTAATAACGTATTGTCAACACTTAATTTTCGGTTTAGGTTCGAATGGTGAGTTATTTTTTTCCCAATATTCAATTCTTTATTGCTCATCAAGTAGGTACAGTGGTATGGTGAACTAAAACATTTTGACTCTGTGTTATGGCGCAGCAGTTATGAGAGACCACCTTATTATGTTACTTAAGCATTCGTTTTACAATATGATAACAATTAATATTTCTACTTAAGCTATAAAGTAATAACTTTTTATTATAGATATGTTTATAAATCTTATCACAAAAAGTAACAATGCTAAAAAAATACTTAAATAAAAACAAAAGAAATATAATTTTACATCATACTTTAAAAGTACAACATAACAATATACTTTGTTATTTTAAAAGTTTTCAAGTTTAACGAAACAATGAATTAGTTAAAGCTAAGAGTCATGAAAATGTAAAGACCATCTGCGGCCAACAGCAGTAGTCAGTTCAAAAAAAATGAATTCGTGAAGTTACGTATAACCTTTATATTCATATAGACGTTTTGTTTGAAGGAAAGTGTCCTGGAGTGAGACATGATGATGATGATGATTCAAACATTATATATTTTTTTATTTATTTATTTCGTACAAAGGTCGACAACTTAAAAGTAACAAAAAGGAACAATAAGTACAGGTAGGCTTATCTCTAAAAAGAGATTTCTTCCAGCAGACAAATAATATAAACTAAAATTTAGAGCGGTAGACGAAAGAACCATGCACAATATACATTAATACTAACACATGAGATTAAGATATACATATAAGTACATGTACACACATATAAATAAATATACTAATATATTGACCGTTACTCAAGTATCTTGTGTACAATAATAGCTAACTTATAGCTATTTCATGGAATCGTGTTATCTCAACACTGGTTTGAAGGCGGAAGGAAAATGGAATTGTAGATACCCATAACGATTAAATTTTATATTGTGCACAAACCACAGTTGACAGCATTGTTTCAAAAATTGTGTAATACCTACTTATGATGATATTCACAGATCAGCAAGTTTCAGTTTATAATTTTAAACACTTTCACTAGAAACGGAAGAAGTAATTTTGTATAAAGAACACACGCTCTTTATCCTCTTCTAATGATTACTGAGTATTTATAAGTTTTATTTTTTATATAACTTTCTGAATGAAATTAAGTATAATCACGGTAGAGTAGTTAGAGCACAGCTCTCCCAAGTGAATTTGAATTAAAAAGTCAACATTAAAATAAGCAAACTTGCATTAGTCAAGACGACTTTCATAGGGTATTAGTAATTGAAATTAAACTTGCATCATCATTTCGTTAAAAGTTAACTCACATTTATTTATGTAACTATAATGTTACATAAATAAATGTGAGAAATAAACTTTATTATTATTATCAACTCAAAGGGCATGGGTCCAGGTAAATTTCTCTCAGGATAACAGTCGTTAACACCCACCAAGATCGTCGCAGGCTTATTGATGTAGACTGTTGCCTTCCGAAATGGAGGGTGCACGTTCAAATCTAGCCAGTTCCAATGTTTTTTCGAAATAATATGAATGTTTATCCGTCGCGTTACGGTGAACGATAACATCGTAAGGAAACCTGCGCACGCCTGCACAGGTTGTGCGTGAAGTCGACCAATCCGCACTGGGCCTGCGTGGACCTCCCCCTTCGGTGCGGACGTTTAAAATTGAGCTGATGATGATAAATCTTAAATGGGCCTACTTGGTCCTTCCGATCTCCCCATAGTCATAGCGTATATAGCCTAGATAAATAAACCTAGACGTGTATAGACCTGTTCCCAGCAGTCGGTAAAGGCTACTAGGCTAGAGCATAGTTATCATGAGGATATAAAAAGCATTGGCAAAGTACTTATGCGTGGGGTTGTCACTGTTATACGTGATACAATTTATGTAATGAACGCAATCCGAGATCCGCCTCGAAGGACCGTCTGCAGAGGAAGTATTAATGTTAATGATAATTTGACGGCGGTTATGGTTACTGCACTTAACAAGGTCCCCGCGGAACTGAGAATTACTGTATCAGACGTGTTGAGTAAGTATAGTTAGGTATGACAAATAAGTAGATATTAGTTCGAATTCGTGTATTTTAAAAATATTTTTAATGTACTGAAAAACACGAAAGTGACGTTTGCGAAATGGACATTCTGAGAAAGGGGCCAGGGGACATTTGCGAAGGAACGATCCGACGCTCTTCAGGAAAACATCTTGAAGAAACCTGCGAATGCCTACGAAAAGATTCAAAGGTTGTCCGTGAAGTCAGCCAATCCGCACTGGGCCCGCGTGAACGACTACGGCCTATACACCCGCCACGGGTGGGTTCATGCCCCTTGGTGGGAACGTGAATGAGCTGATAATTATTGCAAGCAAATTGCAAGTGTACATGGGCGTATGTGCCGTCCGCACTCTTTCTATCTTACTACTGCTGTTGGCTACAGATGGCCTTTACAGCTTCACCGGGCAATTGGCGAGCGCAGATGGCTCTCATCCTTAAAATTTACACAACGAGCCTGAAAGCGTCCCAGAGTGGGACTCGTGACTCGGCTTAGAGCGTTACCGTCCGCTTGTTTGCTTACTATCTCATAAAAAAGACTGTAAGAAGATTATAGTGTAGTACCTAAAGTAACAAGAGTATTCGGTATTCTCCACCATTCGCAATAAAATACCAAACCTTATTTTCATAAAAGTGCACTTTATTTTACATGTCGTTTCATTGATCACTTTTGTTTATTTGCAATATTGTATTTTTAAATACACTGAAACCAATAAATATTAGGTCAATTGATGTTAGTGCGCAACGACGTCACGTTTCAATAATCTCATACAAAATATAAGGAAACGTTCCTTTTTGACAGTTCATAAAAAGTGCGTCAACGATTAGTGGTGTCAAATACCCAATTCTGAAATAAGGAGATAAGGCTCTTTAGTTCTAGGGATGCAGATGTAATTTGTTGCTAACATTGCAGTCACGATCACGTCTCCCGCTAATTGGTAACTGTTTGCTCATTACAAGCGGGGATATAACTGAACACGTCGGTGCTTATCTTACTGGTTGTATGAACATTTTTGTAAAGCCAGGTGTTTTTAATTTGACTATTGCATGAAGTTGTGATGAAATTTTGACTTTGTGGTTAAATTACTAGTGTAAACTGCCAAGTCTATTTATTGATTTTAAAATCAAATATAATATTGTTTATTTTTATTTAACACCGCGACAGTTTTTAAAATATCCCTGAACTTTGTAATAACAACAATTGATAATCAAACGATATTTGTAAGTAAAAGATTATTTCAATTAAATATTTTGTTGAGTTTGAATTTAGGAAATTAAATTGAGTACCATACGTTTCGACGACCCATTTGGTGTAGCGGTTGAGACGTCAGCTGCTACACCTAGGGTTCCGGGTTCGATCCGCAAGCAGTACAAACATTTGTGTGCATGAACATGTCTATTTGTATCGGTCTGGGTGTTTTCTATGTATAATATGTATTTATTCACAAACAAAGTATATAAGTATGTTTATCCGTTGTTTAGTACCCATAATACATGCTTAACTTGGAGCTAGATGGCGGTGTGTGAATGTGAGCGGATATTTATTATTATAATAACTAATGAAGAAATAAAAACGCATTTTTGATTACAATATATTTATTTGTTAAAGCAAAACCTATACATTATACGGAATTTGCACACAACTGTGACCAACATACTATCAATATCGCATATTTACGGCAAAAACAAAGCGGGATCTATACTACTGAATGGAATGTTTTATAATACATTTTAATGACTACAGGTCTTAGGGTCATTACAAATAATGTTATCAAGAACCAAACAAACCATAGACACATGTAATATTTTTAAAAGTCCCCCAATTTTATAACATATAGAAAGCTTTACACATATTTTAAAGTATTTCAGCCACTACATTACTACTAACAATTAAATTTAAATAAAAATATTAATTTAACATTTGCAACATTTATTGCACAAAACGAAAAAACATTTAAAATTTACATTTAAATTCCGCCAAGCTTTATAAACGCCGATATGTTTCTTATACATAATAATAATTTTATTATAGATAATAAACAATCATAATATCTATGTACTAAGTACTTGTCACCAACAGTTGTCATGTATAAGTATATAATTGCTGAATTAGGGCTTTGTTATTAATGAAAACTTTATTTTTATCATTACTTCATCTTCCGTGACCCAAGCTCACGTTAAATTTAAAAAGTGGTAGTCATAAAAAATATAGTAACCACAATTGACGATTCAAAAGTATACGTAAAAGATTTATTTGAATAAAGATATTTTGATTTCATTTGATAATATTTTCATTTCTTTAAATATTTTAAGGGTAGTCAATTCAACTGCCTTTTCATAGTATTTCACAAAAATGAAAAACAACCAAAATATAACCCTACCATCACACATTTAGTATTAAATCCAGCATCTTCTCGAAACTTCCAGTCAAAACTGTTTTTGTTTAACATGTGAATGAGTAACAACAAAGCCCTATAACAACGTCATCACCTGCAAGCAAACATTTCATACATTCCACCAAGTTAAAACCCTTTTTACAATAACTAATCAAATATTTCAATGAAAACTATGACCGTATGAGAACTACCACGTGTGCGAGTTATTAAAAAAAAATTCATTCCAAATCTTAGATCAAACATAAACTAACTCAAAGCACAATCACGAAGAAATATCAACCAAAAAATGCCCAAGCCGAGCACACATACGTTGACACATGTTATATTTATGACATAAATTAATGAATAGTTAAAATTTTGACTTTAACGCGTCATTAAAATTTTGACGTTAACGCGTCATTCAAAGGGTACAAAATAGCTCAAGCATACTACTATGGCATGTAGCGAGCAACGCGATTATGAATGAAAATTCTGCACAACTGACGCGGTGGGAGACTTTTGCCGCGGTTGATTTTTGAGAAAGTTAGTACATTGTTATCTAAGTTTCAAATTTACAAAAAAAATAACAATACATTAAATATTTTATTCTTCAAAAAAATTCAAAAGATCGAAACATTACATTAAATAAGTACAAAGAAACTCACCACCGCATATTTATATGCATAAATCGCTCACTCTGCCAATTCCAGTGCCATACTTAGTTTACTTGCAAGTGACGTCACCATAGCACAAGCATAATATCTATACACAAAACAGTACATCTAATACAAAACAGAGCGTCGGTGGCTCAGTGGTGTGGACTGTCGCCTTCCTACCGGGAGGGCTGAGGTTCAAATCCCGACACGTACCAATGTATTTTCGAATTTTCGAAAAATATATGTACGTTATCCGACGCTCTAACGGTGAAGGAAAACATCGTGAGGAAACCTTCATGCACGCCTGCGAAGAGATTCGAAGGTTGTGTGTGAAGTCGTCCAATCCGCACTGGGCCCGCGTGGACGACTAAGGCCTAATCACCCTATACGGGTAGGCTCGTGCCCCTCGGTGGGGACGTTTAATGAGCTGATGATGATGAATACAAAACAAATCACACTATGTATAAAATTATTACTAAGCAAACACTATCACTGTTGTAACATGCCAATAAAAAATCTTACCTTTAACATGATCTGGATCATCTAACGACTAAACGCTATGCTAAGTGTGTTTACATATAATGTTAAACGGCAACACAAATTTTACAATCCAACGTCGTTTATTTTTATTTTTGGACGAAGTTTTAACGTTATTTGTTATTATTATTAATTAAAAATTTTTATTGGTTTACAATTATTAATTTTAAATTAATATTATTACACCTTTAAATACATTATCATATCAGTAACTCATACTAGACTTGGTCGTCGCAAGGAGAAACAATTTTTCAAAACCGTTTTACATTCCGCGACGATAGAACCGCTTTCAGAACCTTTCCAAATAGTTCTAGTAGCAACCATATTTACGTCCGCGAACTATTTTTCAAGAACAAGGAATTATAAAAATCATTAATTTATTGATATTTAACAGTTGATTTTCAAATATAGCACTTAATACAGTAACAACACGACATTGGATTGTAAAAGGGAACAGTTAAAATTTGAGTGGACAATTTATAGATGCGTTATGGCACCATTGAAAATAACCATATTATAATACTGAACACCTGATAAAATCCATATTCTTAGATAGCTACAGTGTTACCAACCTGTAAGATTCAATAACTTCATAAGTGCAAGAAAAAAAAGCGGTTGCGTGTCATCGTCGAAAAATTCGACACCGACCCACGAATAATACCAACATTGTAATATTAACGCATGATAAAACATAGCACACAGTGAAATGAAAGAAATATAAATGTTACATATAAAATGAGAATAGCAACACGCATGTCGCGAGAAGCGAAATAATGTCTTACAGTACAAGACATTGAGATCAAATTGTTTTGCTAAAACGACTATACTTTCCATGAGAATCATGCCACATACCCAATGCATATCAAATATTTCATCACTATTATAAGTTAATCTCAACGTAAGCGATGATTAAAAGTAAATAATATATCACAAATTTATTTTGTAAAATGGTAAACAAATTGAATTCAAAATTGCTTTAGGACCCAATTAATTAATTTAAATGAACGCATATATAAATAAATACGTAAACATTTTTTTCAATGCCTATATACTTTAAAATTAAAACACTTCCAGGTTCTCAACAATAACTTATGTTTAAAAAAGAAGCCTTTTTATAATTGAAAGTAAATTTACTTTTTTATAATATGATACGGCTGTTAAAATATTTGACTCGAGGATACTTGAGGACATGTTGCACGATTCTATTTATTGCTGTAAGCATATACGAATGGTTAAAAATTCTTTATCACATTGTTGTCTCGATCGCATGCAATGTATAAATAAATGCTCCTGGAAGCTCAGAAGCTGGTGGGACTTTACTGACACACTTAGACTTCACTTGATAAGTAAATATTTTTTTAATGCTTATGTAGGCAGACGAGCAGGTGGCCCATCGGATGGAAAACGGTAACCGCCGTTCATGGACAACTGCAAGGCCGAGTGCAAAACCCCAGCTGCCTATCAAAAGGAAAGGGCTCTCTTTAAACCTCGTTTGAAGAAGGACATGTCGTAGTTATTAGGGAACACCGTGGCTGGGAGGTCGTTCCATAATTTGCACGCACGCGGAAGGAACGATCGCTGGAAACTAACGGTTTTAGAAGCGAAAGTTCCAGGTGGTATGGATGGACCCTTGCTATTCGCTACGACGTTTATTAATTTCTAACAAATCTTAGCTAAATTATTTATGAAATAATCAAGTTCTCGACGAAGTCCAACCAGCTTCGACTACAAAGCTAAGCATCATTACAAACAAAATTGCACCTTAACACATTGCATTTAAATTGAATATAGCAACACTGAACTAGATAGTCTCACTATACTAGTTCCAACATTAATATCTACCCACATATTTGTACTACCATTCGTTAACACTCAAGAGACCACATGAAAAATGTATACAATAATAGAAATGTATAGGGGATATGTAAAGAATTGTATGTAACACACATAACCGATACTAACACAAACAAATTGGGATGATTTTGTCATATAATTTTGCCTGGCAATACTTTCATAAAACCAATATTGAAAAAAACTCACACTGCATTTTGATCCATGTTTGTAGAGAACTAGAATCCAAATTCAATTAGCACAGATAAACACATTTGTAACCAAAGAAAGTATTGCCAGCCGTTAAAATCTAAATTGCCAACTAACAAATACGAATTGCCCTAATCATTTCGCTACCACATTCCGTTCACGACTACTTGCATTACAAATATAATTTCAATAATTATACTAGTTTTAATTTTATATTAGGATAATAAAGGCGGTTATTCGAAAAAGAATACCTAGGTATAAGTGTAGTATATTTGATATTTTCGATTATCATTGATTTACACTTAATCTAAATTATAATTTTGAGATAATATTTATGATTAAGGTGAATTAACATTACTTCAAAATTAACTACAATCATTTCTTTGTTTCGTTGGAATATTTTAATCTTTGAATGCCTCGGAGGCATTTATGTAAAAACATTAAATACCTTTGAGTATATCAAATTGTAATATTGATTCACTATTTTCAGGAATGGACACAAGATAAAGTAGAAATATTTGTAGTTAATTATTTTTTTGAATTATTTTACATTTGTTTACTTACCAATATTTAGTTTCAAATAAGTGTTAAGATCATGTAGTTTACTTATAGTAAATGTAAGTACATACTGATAACTTATTTGTTATAGGAGTTCTAATAAAAAGAGTGCTGTCTCACTTCTACTTATTATTTTCAAATCGATATGGCTTAATATTAACTTCTAATGAAATGCTAACTAAAAATATAATACATATCTTTAAATATTCGTACTTTGCAGGGTGACATAAAACAATGTTGGTCTTCATGGTTTCCACACACAACATTTAGGAATACAACGGAAGATATTTTAACCCTGATTTCATGGAAGTCACAAGACAACGAGAAAAATACATTTACTTTAGCATAAATTAAAAAGTAGAAGTGAGACATTTTTATTTTTCGCATAATCAGATATAGTGTTTAAGGTTAATTGACAATACTGAATACACAACACGAATAACACGGTACAAAACTATAATAATATATACATACGCAGAGTTAACCAAAAGGCTATTGAATATACGATAACAATAGAAGCGACGCCGCCATTTTGTGAAATGTTGCCAAGTTATTACAAATAACCGATTTGGTAGTTTGATTAAATTCGGTAGATAACAAATATTTTTTATTATGTAACTTATTCGAATATATCGCTAGGGATTGGCAGTGATAAGAAATAAATTTAACCTTCGAAGTCAATCTGTTATCCCTTTATCCCCATTACATATTTGAGCATTATCTCTGATTTATATTCTTCGATTTCTTTCTATCTACTACCATCTTATATGCTCATAAGATAAACTTTGAACATAAGAACTGTAAAGAGTATTAAATTGTGTCAGTCTGACTGTCATATGTACGCAAAAAGTCTTGCATTAATTGAGCCGGCTCATTTTTTCTCCTTTTCAATACAAATTGGTGTTGCCATAACACAAAATCGCGGCGTGGCATCAGTTCATAATACGTTGCCTTACGTCTAGACGTCGAGTGTCCGTGTATTTACTCGCCGGTGTCCACCCAGTTCGCCTCCTCCGCTATTCGGTCCATGCAGTTGCACATGTATTGATACTGCAATTGAAGAAATTGAATTGCGTATAAATAATTATTTATTTATTTAAAAAATACATAGGTTGAACATTATTTAGATATCAGAGGATAAGTTTTGAGTCGTAAAATTTGAAAAGATAGGCACACATTAAAGTTGAAATGCGTCTTTTCCGATTTGTCAGGGAAGGTAAAAATCGGCAAACACTTCTTTTACTAAAATACCTGCTTTTAGTTTGGTTAGTTACATAAAACGAAACCTATGACACTCTCCATCTCTTCAACTGTCTACGTTTGAAAACACGGCTATTTGCCTTTGCATTTTGCTGTGAAAGACGAAGAGACACACTTTCACATATCTAATAATAGAAGGAATTGTTAGTTGTATATTGATTGAAGATTTAAGGATGTAAAGACCTTATAGACTATAGAGTACTCACGTATGGCGTGTACAAGGCGAGCGAGCGCTGTCCGTAGGCCAGTCGCAAGGCCATAGCGTCGTGGTCGGCGCGCCACGACCGCACCGACCGCCAGCGGACTTCCGCCGTCGCACCGGGACCTGACTCCTCACTCCATGCTGTCAGCTTCAGCCCATTCCAGCCTGCAACATTATATGGTCATACAGGTCTTCGAACCTATATGGGCACCAGTCTCCACGAATAACAAATTGTTACACTATAAATGTTAGATCTGTATTTAAAATAAATAAATATCATTTGTGGAGAGAAAATAAATAAAGATAAAATAAATGTACTTTGTGGTAAATAGCTGGACAATGTGTCATTATCAGCTCATTAGATTAATGAAGTCACATGGACACTCGAAGTCTTGACGTAAGGCGACATATAGAAAACTGATGCCACGCCGCGATTTTCTGTTATGGCAACACCAATTTGTAAGGAAAAGGAGAAATAAAATAAGCCGGCACGACTACTGCAAGACTTTTTGCGTACATATGAAACTAAGAGTGACACAATGACTGGCCAACTGCACGCATAACTTTCGAATCTCTTCGCAGGCGTGGGCGGGTTAACTAACGATTTTGACCTTCACCGTAAGAGCATCGGTAACGTACATTTAATTTTGAAAATTCGAAATACATTGGCACTTGGCACTGTATGGATATTTAATATATTGTTTTATAACATCCATGGGTTGTACAGAGTATAGTAAACGTACCGAGCGTGTTTGTTATGTATGTTTGTATTGATCTAGGCGTTTTCTATGTATAATATGTATGTGTTTACAAAAATATTACATATATATATGCATGGTTACCCGTTGTTTAGTAGCCATAATACAGGCTCATTAGTTGGGACTAGATGGCGCTGTGTGAATATCAGTAGATATGTATTTTTTTATTTAAATTTAAGGTGAAATTTTATTGAATATTTTTTTATTATAAATATAACAATAAGTCAACTATGAGTCATTATGTGTATGTGTATGGTAGGCTCGTGCCCTCGGTGGGACGTTTAATGAGCTGATGATAATGGGTACTACAATGGATAAACATGCTTATATATTTATTTGTAAATACATACGTAATATACACAGAAAACACCCAGACCAATACAATTGACATGTTCTTGGACAGAAATGTTTGTACTAACTGGGATCGAACCCTTGGTGTAAGAGCCGACATCTCAACTACTTACACCAAATGGGTCGCCAGTTAGTTTATTATCTATGCCTTTGAGTTATATACATATTATATATGTAGTGGTACCGAGCGTGAGCGCGATCGCGGCAGTAGTAGGACAGTCGGTCCTCGCCGCGGGGAAGGCGACGTCCCGTAGCCGGGCAGCGCGCGGCGGCCGCCAGGTACTCGGGACACTTGCTGCAGCGCCTTCAACTGGTACAGGCGGGCCCTGCCACGCATACACCCCGGTTTACATCCTCCACTGCCTGCCGACAAACCGATAACGTAGAAAAAACGTAACAAATCATATAACACAAAAGACAAATTCAAAATTCATTTAATCAGATTAGGCTTACAACAAGCAATTATAAATATAATAAATAAATATCTACTGACAATCACACAGCGCCATCTAGCCCCAAGTTAAGCGTAAAGCCTGTATTATGGGTACTAAACAACGGATAAACATACATGTATACATTTTTTTTTTGTAAATACATACATATTATACATAGAAAACACACAGACCATTACAAACAGACATGTTCATGCACACAAATGTTTGTACTGCCCGGGGACCGAATCCGGAACCCTTAGTGTTGCGGCCGACCTCTCAACCGCAACACCAAAATTATGACCATCCAAAAGAACACAATAAAAAATACATTGGAAATACCAAAGAAAAGCACAATAATGAATTTTGATACTTGGAAAAAAGCGCTTCACCGTTTTGGCCTAGTTCAACATAGGTGGCATTATTAGATAGACTATTTAGTTGTAACTTCAAGTACCACAAATATCTACTCCATGCTTAGCATTCAAGCGATAATGGCTTATTGGCGTTAACTTGTACAAACAAACAAACTCCCATTACTACCTTTATTTTGAGAGCTTGTGGTGTTATTAAATTTAATTTGAATGCAAACGAATTTGTAGCCGCTTGACACTTTGAAAAGTAAAAATTCAACGAGTTGATATGCAGTGGATGCATTTTTATTGAAATGAAATGATGGAAGACTTTTCCAATCACCCAGTTAGTAAGGATAATGGTGATGGTGAATCATATTCTTACGTCTGTTGACATTAAAACCAATCAACAGATGTCAGAAAGATTATTATTATGTCACTTCCATTAATAAAAAACAGAAAAGGACGCAATAATAAACCCTGCGGCGCTCTCAAAAGCAAAAATAAAGTGCAAGTGAACAAGCTTTTTTTTAACACGTATGTCATATAGCTACAATACAGAATGGTGGGATCACATTTTACTAGCTTTATATTATCAAATCGTTGTAATCAATAAGAATGAGAAAGAGGCCTTCAAATTACTGTTGAACATTTACAAAATTAGGATCTCAACTTCACGTATCTATAATTACATAATTATAACACCATCATTATTAGCTCATTATACCCATTGAGGGCACGAGCTCCACATATGCGGGTGTATAGGCCTTAGTACGGATTGGCCGACTTCACTTACAATCTTTAAATCTCTTCGCAGGCGTGCGCAGGTTTTGCACGTAGTTTTCCTTCCCGTAAGAGTGTCGGAATACGTACATTTAATTTCGAAAATTCGAAAACGCATTGGTAAGTGGCGGCTTTTGAACATTTCACACATTTTAATAAAATTAAATAAGTGCTATATATAAAAGACTAACCTGCCAGAATATGAACGCCGCAGCCTTAGGGTCCTCCTTGACGACCTGTATCTCAGTTTCGGGGTTGAACAACCACTTGCGCACGGACAAACACGAGCTGGACGCCGTCGAGTAGTTCTGTATGTACAACGAGTGCGGACACTCGTTCGGTTGCAGTTTGCGTTCTGAAATAAGAAAGTTGGGGCTCAATGGACGTAAACCAAGTATCTGGAAACTTACACGAGAATAGGCATGTTGACTGGGTCCTGGAATCGTAAAAACTATTTCGTATAATTACAAATCTGGGTTAAAAACTCTCAGTAACAAAACTCATGTTTTAAGAATTTTATTAGTCTTCAAAGTTGGTGGGAAAGTTGATTTTAAAGAACATTAATTTTAAATTCACTGACATTCACACAGCGCACACAAAATTTTTATTCATAATTACGTCGCTTGCTACATCTCATAGTGTGATTGTAATATGCTCGTGCTTTTGATTTAGTACCCTTCAATGACGCCTTAAGGTCAAAATATTAATAAACAATTTTATGTCACAAATATAACATGTGTCAACGTATGTGTCATGCGGCTCGGACACTTTTGGGTTGATATTTTTCATCGTAATTGTGCATCTTGTAAGTTTAATGTTTGTAACCTGGCGTCCTTAAAAAAGAAAGCGTATTCTTATATAAACGGCCGGCCACGCATCCATGTGACCTCAGCTGTTGCGGAAGTCCATGGGCGCGGTAACACTTTCCATCAGATGAACTGCATGCTCGTTTGCCCTATGTTATACAAAAATCTAAGCAAACAACCGAGTATTTTATTACTCCCTGTGAAATCACAAGTTAAAATTTCCAAAAAAATATTGTACTCACCGAAATTATACTCGACAATTTCGAAAAGATAAAAGTATTTATGCAATGCCTTCGGCAGCGAGATTTTGTCGCACACAGCGCGGTACACATCATCAGCGTTGGTCGACTTGAGCACCGACACCGTCACCACCTCCTTGTCGGGCAGCAGCACCTCAGCCACGGGGGACGGATTGGAGGAGTCGTCCGAATCCGTGAGGAACTCTTGGACCGCGTCCGATTCGGCTATCACGCGGACGGCGCATACCTGGTGACGAATTGATAGAAACTGCTGGATTTAAAGTCAAATTATTCATTTGAGTTTAAACCCAGCTCAAAGTTTATTTATTTATAAGTCAAAGTCAAAACATTTTATTTCAAATAAGGTTTACAAAAAGCACTTATGAACGTCAAAAAAATATAATAAAAAACAATTAAATACTAAACTAAATATGAGTATTGATGCTTTTAAAAAAAAAGCGCTTCAGTGGTTTGGCCTGTTGAGAAGAAGCACCCGATAAACTCAACAGTGTTCCTTTTTAAAAACAATTCCTTATATGTAACAATATATCATAACACTGAAATAGCTGAGCAGTTTAAGACCACGGATTTTTATCACATAAATATTCGTCAATAGTGTAGTACCCTTTTTAGAAAGGTGTTGTTTGATTCTAACTTTAACATATGAAAGGGCAACTCCACAATATTTTTGCGGTACCTTATTGAAAAACTTTATACATTTCCTATAAAAGATTTACCTATTTTATGTAGTCTCAAGTCCGGAACAGCAAGTTGTTTTTATTCCTAGTATTAAAATTGTGTGAATCACAATTTTCTTAAAGGATTAAAGGTGTTATAGTATTTTACGAGCATAAATTAAACTTTTCATAAATATATTGCGATGCTACAGTCATTATATTTATTTCTTTAAAAGTTCCTTAAGAGAGTCACGTGGTCTAAGGTTTGTAGATAAAACGAATAGCTCTTTTTTGTAGCACAAATTGTTCGGGACGACCGTCACAGAAATATAGATACATAGATATGTGAAATAAATAAATAGATAGAATAGCAATACAATTAACAGTTAGGAATATATAGTTAAGAGTATTTGATATTGTAAGTAATAAGATAGTAAATATAAGAGTTTATAGTTTGAAGATTTATAGATACGTAATAGATAGTTATTACGCAAATAGATAGGTAGGAACAGTTTAGTAATAAATAATCATCTTGTAACATCTTTCATTTACCCTGTGTACACCTAACATAGCAAATAGAAGTACATAATGTAATAATAATTCATAGGAAATAGGTGTACATCAGGAGTTGCCGCGCAATTAGCGCATAGTGAACTAAGAGGACAAGCTAGAAGTCCCGCTATATTTATAGTGTGCGAGAGGGACGGAGAGAGACGCAGCGTGCCACCTCCCTCTAAACCTGTGTGAGAGGACGGGGAGTGACGCCACGTTGCTATCTCTCTCAAACATATTTTCTAATTAGAATTTAAGTAGATTAATCAACACTAATTGGAATTGTAATATAATACGTATAGATTAAGTACTAAATATTGTTAATGTAAACAGTTTATAGTTAGATATAACTTGTATCCACAGTGGAAAATGGAAATATTTGTCAATAAAATGAAGGGAATGCGCGGACGCGGGGAGCACGCGGCTCGCGGAAAAAGTATAAAAACGGCACATTCTGGAAAATCATGCATTCGGCGAAGAGAACTACGCGATTACGGAAGAATAGAAGAGCCCAACTGCGAACCAAGCCCCCTGCAAGTTTACATGAAGAACAATCTGTGTTTCCTTACCGACGACCCCTCAACCCGACCAGCGTTACTGCACGTGGCGTTGCGACGCCACCAGAACTACCACCGCATCCTACCGTTGGACCACACCGGCAAGCACTCGCCCGTCAATTGTTTCGTTACGACAGAACAAGAGTCATACAGTGCACTCTTACAGCGAATTAAGTTATAGTCTTGGCGGGCGGGTGCCGTGCAGGGATAAACACCATCACATCCCGCACACAAATATTGCATGTTGTAGATGTAGGCTATTACAACGATTGCTTTTAAAACCAATAGTCATTCACTATTATAATTAAAAAAATAATCTCTCACCTTTTCTAAATACTGTTCGAGGCCTCTTCTTCTTGCGTCAAGCTGTTGTTCGCTCAGTGTGAACGGCCATTTGCCTGGCAGCTTCGGAAAATTGAAACCTGTAGACAAGGACAAAGGCTCATTTTAAATCAATGTTATAAAATACATTGTTTTAAATATAGCGATATACAGGGTGTTTGCCGTATGGACCGACAGGATTTTTAGGGTTTTAGGGGTGGCCTTACGCTACTTTTCCCCGGTATTTTTTCATTTGGGAACTAGTTTTCAGTATCACTGCCTTTTCCACTGCGTAGAAGAGAGAAAGAGAGAGAGAGTGCGCTTAATTAGTAATACAGATAAATCATCTTTGAGAATGGTTACGAGTGTGTGCTAATAGAATAGGTAGTACGCTGGCTCAGCGACCCAAACTGGAACTTGGCCTCCAACACGAGATTTCGCCTCTCCGATCTTCGAGCCGCCCGTGTTCCTCTCCATCACGAGACGGTAGCCTCTTGCTCGTATATCTGGTAATAACGTACTACGAACTGTGTGAATATTGGCGTTCGACAATAGATTGCGCTACTCTGTTCTATCCTAAATAATTTTAGTATAGAGACAAGTAGAGACCGCATGTCCGTGTAGTCGCATCTCTGGTAATAGAATACTTACTTCTTACTGTACTGGCTCAGCGACTCGAAGTGCCTTGCCTCCAACACTAGATTTCGCAACTCCGATCTATCCTTAATTATTTCAGTATGGAGACTGGGAGCAACTCCTTGTCCATATAGTCTTAACTCTGGTATTAAAACCAAAAAACTCACCCAAAAACTCCTTCCTCAACTGTTGGTGCAACGCCGCAAACTCCTATACCGCCTGCTGCAAAGGTGTCTGCCGGCCATGTGCACGTTGAAGGCCACGTACGAGCGGCCCGTGTTCCTCTCCATCACGATACGGTAGTCCGGTATGGACACCGGCAGCGACCGCTTGTCCGTGTAGTCGTATCTCTGGTAGACGGTCGCGCGGGAGTTGGCCGCGCCTCCTATCACGCCGACGGGCGCTGTGCCGTCGTCGCATGGCTCAAGCCGTTCTGCTTCCTAAATAAACGTTGCAGATCGGAATTAGGTTATTTCTTTGCTTACTTTACTATTTATTTATTTTGGAACCAACAACATTCCATAAGAAGTCTTCACATTGTTTTGTTTGAATTCTAATAGGTAATAGGCGTACAGTCTTGGCTACATAGACAACTTAAACGTCATCATCATCATTACAGCCTAATATGTCCACTGCTGAACGAAAGCTCAGCAGTGACCCTACATGGTTTTCACGCGGGCCGATCCATAGCAGTCGACATCCATTTGCTACCCCCACCTTAACCAGGTGATCCGTTAATCTGGTTGGAGGTCGGCCTACGCTTCGTTTTCCGTTACATGGATGCCACTCGAAAACCTTTACGCACCATCGGCCATCGGTTCTACGCACTATGTGCCCTGCCTACTGCCACTTCAACTTACTAATCATCTGGGCTATGCCAGTAACCCTAGTTCTCCTACAGATACCCTCGTTAATAAATAAGTTTTTGTTCAATACTTTTGAACGTAAGAAAGATTTTTTTTTATTTCTGTGGCAGTAATACATTTTAAACTTCCATAAATGACACAGACGGTATGCACTTAGCGTGATCTATATTGATCAAGATTAATTCAATTTAGGTCTTATGCGACACTTATGAATGTCAAATGAAGCTACCACTGGTTCGGAATTTAGTTTTCTACAGAGAAGAAGAAGCTCTCCCACATATACAGTTATCTGCTGAATCTTCGGTCCCTCAGTCCTACGGCACTATGGAATGTGATAATAGTATTTTAAGATTTTTATATGAAGGAATGTTTCTTACCCTTTGTGTGACAGAGATGACTGTGAGGGTGAGACAGTCGCCTCCGGATTTGATCAGGTCCACCACCTGTCTGTGGGTAGACCCTTCCACGTTCACCCCATTGCTGTAACAGAACACAAAGCCACATTTACATTTTGTTGTTTTCGTCGAGAAGTCAAATGTTTCATTTAGGCATACGGAACTTTATTAACTCTGATGTGAATTTCTAAAGTGTAAATACACAATAACAATATTGGGCTCGCTGAGCAAACTTCACTTAATTAAAAATAAGCACAAGTTCATGAAAACTCTCTCTTTACTATCTACTTTTTTTAAAAAACCATTTTCTGCAGTGGGCTTATTAGGTGAGGTATGAAATGATGGAATGTTCTATAAGGATCTTTAATTATTGGAAGACGTTTAAATTTTGAAAATGTACGATTGTTTTCTTTGGTCTACGATGATAATTTTGTTCTGTCGCCATCTTTTTTAAAATAAAGATGGCCGCAGACCATCTGCGCAAGAGCGAACCCTTGTTATCATAACAAATCAAATGTAAAACGCGGCATGCGTGCGTTATCTAACATAAGTAACTGTTGTGTACTTGGTATAATCGGGTGCCAGTAGATCATTGCTAAATATAGCACGGGATCACCGAGATCACGATAATGCGTACTACTACTGCGCGATAACTGCGCCTTATTACAACTACATTAAGTGTAAAATCAATAAATGGTCATCTCATCAATTACACCATCGAAGTATGGGCTGTTTTCTGCTGAATCTCTGGTCCCTAAGTCTTACGGCACTACGTGGAGGGTATAATAGTATTAACATCGAACTATGGGCTGGATTTTTTAAATAAAAAATCCTGGAGTTTGCATTATCGAACATCATTGAATTAAAAATATATTTGTAATTTCTTTTTTTATACTATGCATGCCCCTTCTAAAAGTCGTACTCTTCCATAATATCCTTCAAACGCTAATCACACACACCGTCAGAAACAATAGATTTCTATCGTGTCTGGATTTCTAGCATTCAAAGTAAGTAAGGTGCACGAGAGCCATCTACGCTTACTTATTCGATAAAGCTGTGAAGAGAGAATCATTCCGAAAAAAAAGTTAGTGCTCGAAGATCGCTTATTATTATTAGTTATGATTGAAAGGTGGCTTTTTATCGCATCCATTTTAATTGTTAAAAACATATTACTTGTGACAAATATGTTTCTGTATTTCTACATCACAAGCAACAGATTAGCGCTCTTACGGTGAAGGAAACATCGTGAGGAAACCTTCATGCACGCCTGCGAAGAGATTCGAATGTTGTGTGTGAAGTCGTCCAACCCGCACTGGCCGCGTGACGACTAAGGACTAATCACCCTATACGGCTCGTGCTCTCGGTGGGACATTTAATGAACTGATGATTTTTTATTTTTATTGGTCTACTTACATCTATGCATTATACCTTAATTAACATATATTTTTACTTATTGCTAAATGCATAAAAGATTACAAGTAGACACCACTTTTAATTACGAGTAAGCTTAACTATGGAAGTATGTACCAATTGAACTCAATGTTTAATTAATATATTCAAAACTTACTCTTTCCACCCTGCGAGTGGCAAAAATTTATTTTTCTGTTCTATTTTTTAAATACAAATAAGAAATTAATTATTACGAAAAGTTATTTTTTATTAAAACCCTACGAATGTCGGTAACTGAGTCTTGGAAGATGTCAATTAGGGAGCTACAGCTATTAAGCAATTTGCAGAGGTGAGGCACAGCTGAATTAGCACCCATGACAGTGCGTCTGAGAGGAGGACAGAGTGGCGTTATTGGATTTCTTGGAGGTCTACGCGGGACTTTGAACCAACAGATTTCACATGACCATGATAAAGGTTAAAATTCTACTAAAAATGCGTTTCAATAGGAATAGATAATCAAAGCACATCTGCTATTAAACGCGCACGATAAGGCAGGTTCATTAACATAAAGATAGATTGTGTTGTCTCTTCAATGTTCCCCAATGCATTTATTATCTGTATTCTGTAGTTATCTTTTTTTAATTTTAGAGAGAGCAGATCGAGAATTCTCGACAGCGAAGGATTGGGATGGGACAAAATAGATTATATCCAGCAGTACGTTGATTGCTTTAAGGTTGAAGAAAAGAGCTGGAAGAATATTGAGAAATCGGAGAAAATAATTTTAAATTTATAATATTACGCATTAAATTCGGGGTAACATGGATGTAGAACCCAGAAAGATTTCCGAAAAAAAGATAGGTATTTGGTATTTTTTATTTTCAGTTAAACATCACGTCAATTCCTCGTTTTGTGTTAAATACAAACAGACACACACACCTCCCATTTTATAGTATGGATACATACGTTTTCGATAAATCATGATTTCCACGAATAGCCCATGGTAAATCAGTACGCACTTTATTACCAAATCCAATCAAAACTTGTTGATTGCACCGAAATTACTTGATAAAATTTTGTTATGATTAACTCAATGTTACGACAACACTCTGCAAATATTAATTTGCAAGATAAACAATTTCCGGGATCGACGCAAGACCCGAAATGAGATTATCTTAATCTGTCACCCCTTTTTATAACTTTCATCATCATCAGCTCATAAAACGTCCCCACCGAAGGGCACGAGCCTAACCGTATAGGGTGATTAGGCCTTAGTCTTCCACGCGGGCCTAGTGCGGGTTGGCCGACTTCACGCACAACCTTTGAATCTCTTCGCAGGCGTGCGCAGGTTCCCTCTCGATGTTTTCCTTCACCGTAGGAGCGTCGGATAACGTACATATATTTTCCAAAATTCGAAATCACATTGGTACGTGGCGGGATTTGAACCACAGCCCTCCTGGTAGGAGGGCAACAGTCCACACCATTGAGCCACGGACACTCCCCATAACTTTATCTATAGAAAAGTACCAAATATGAATTCATTGGATACAAAGGTCCACATATTTCGTTCTATGTAATATTTGACATGGCTATAACAGAAAAGGTTCGATTTCCGTGTCCTAGGCCCGTATTCCAGAATGAGACTCAAGCATTGATCTTTACTTAAATTGAGTAAGAAAAGGATGCCGCTATTAATCGTGTATAGCGCTATCCCTTTCTAACACAATTTAAGTAAAGACCAACGTTGAGTTTTGTTCCAGAATACGGGCCTAAGACGATAAGTATAGGTTTAGCTCAAGTAAGATTATTATGTGGCTTGCTGTTGGAGAGGCCTATGTTCAGCAGTGGACAGGTAATGATGATGATGAGATTTTACTCAGCTCAGATACGGCGTTAGCTTAGGGCGTATGCCTCAGAATAATTTGTTTCATATTTACAAGATGAGCAAAAATGCCTCCTTCAGTAATTGCAGTCGTCTTACATAGAAATTTAGCACTTTAAACAGTGCCGATTCGTAAAACTCCGCTGGTTTTATTATGAGAGCGGTAGTCATTTTGCGCTGAAAACTTCAGACAATGGATTAATCTATAGGACCCAAGTTTCTATCAAGTAATTCATTTTTCAACGCCAATCAAATACAAAATAAGTTTCATCGAACTACCTAGTTAGAGTATGTTAGGGTACTCAACCTCTTGAATACACTAATTACATAATTGGATTTACCGTGGAAAAAGATTTAATAAATTTAACACTTGTGTGATTGCGTCGAAGGAATTATTAATTTAGTATGCTAAGTATCTATTCTGTAACATTATCAATGTTTTCTTTTAATGTTCTGTTTGTTTTTATGAGAAATAAGGATAATTATCACTTTTGATACTGCCCTCCGCCCGTCACCCCAGATGACGGATGTTAGGTCTTATCTACCTGTTCCTTTCACTAGCTACAGTGCCCTCATCCCGATGCACTAAAGATGCACCAGACGATATCTGGCAATGCAGTGATACCTACCTAGACGACTCAGTATCGAGTCTACCACATAGTACACATTTTCACCACAACAGTATAAACATATTGGCGTCTCTTGTTTCGGAGGACAAGACTCACTTCGGGTCAATGAGCCAGCGGAGTAAGAATTAGTATAAATATAAATAAATTACTAGGTGGTAAAATCGATACTGAGTCGTCTAGGTAGGTACCACCGCTGTGTCAGATATCGTCCCATGAAACAGGAGTGTTACGCACTTGTGTTTCGGGAAGAGGGTACTGTAGATAGTGACATTACCGGGTATAAGAGACCTAATATTTGTTGCCTCTAGTGACGGGCGCAGTGCGGCATTGTCGGAGAATAAATTTATCACTTGTTGGTCTCCTACGATGCAGCTCTGTCACGGTCAGGCGTCTCACTACCCATCAGGTGAGCGTCTGGACCGTTCTGTACACTTTAACATAAAAACCCACCCAGCAACCACCGCCGCCTGCTCTGTCTCCAGGTCGTATATTTCGAAACCGGTGCGGGCGCAATAATAAAAACAATAACGAAACGCCCCAGCGCCGCCCCTCTGCACTGACATGTTCCCACCAACTTCTCGTACACCTCGCTGACCATTGACACTGTCACACCGTACACTGAACTGCAACCTTTTACCCAAACCGTAATGTATATCACACAACTGTCATCACCCACGCAGAATTCAAGTGAAACTAAAGTGCAATTCCTGCAAACGGAATACGCGTGTGCTAAACGCCCGATGCGGTTTAGTAATGACAT
Organism: Leucinodes orbonalis; assembly: GCA_019425675.1. Lineage (NCBI taxonomy): Eukaryota > Metazoa > Arthropoda > Insecta > Lepidoptera > Crambidae > Leucinodes > Leucinodes orbonalis. The sequence goes on from PQWD01005735.1 coordinate 36,318, forward strand.
TAGTCGAGTGATAGGGGCTAATGACAATGTTAAGTGTCAACATTGATACAATCTAGTTATTGCGACGTATGAGACGTAGGGCGCATTCAGACCTGTAGCTGATGTTGCATTTGATGCTGATAAGACTGACACGGCAACGGCAGACAGCCGTTGGAGCAGACTAGTTCGGGATTGAAGACCGCGTCTTGCCAAGCATAGAAACATAGCGTAGGACGCCGTTCGACCCGTTTGAAGAAATTGCTCAAGGATCGAAGGTCGCTGGTGGGGGCTGGACGATAAAAGCAGTGAACCGAGATGTAAAGTGCAAAAGGGGAAAGACCTATGGATAGCAGTAGACTACAATAGGTCGAAGAGGGTGAAGTAGACTGAAAGCCATCAGCGCTGACCCGGTGAAGCTGTTAAACTCTTAACGCCATCTGCTTAGATATGCTGCATACTGGCTCCAACAACCTCGATTTTTCAGACACGATAGCTCCTTTAAACGTAAAGTACAAAGAATTTTTAAGGCAACCGATTGGCACAATGGTTTTCGAGTGCTGGGGCCCGGTCCCCATGGAAGACTCCCTAATTAGAAGACTCTTGTTGAGGAGAGATCTTCGTTCAGCAGTGAACTTATGCAACAATGATGCTAATTTCATCTGTTATTTGATTGATTATTATTAAAGACAGTAAGTGTTAAGACAACTGATAAACTAAAAGTAATTTAAATGCAATTGCATTTTCATGAAATAAAGATATTAATATTACTTAGGTCCATATGCATTAGCATTAACGCGAATAACCTTATTAATATTTCATGTCCAGATAAGTATTAGAACTGGGTTGGGAATTTAGAACAATGAGGTCATACGCCATTTACATAGATATCGAATTAGCGTTATTATTATTACAGATGTATCACTCAAGTATCATTTTTATTGACAAGCAGCTACATATCACAATACAATGGAACATCAAGATTTTGTAGTTAGATTCAACACGGAAACCATATTGCGCTAAAAATATCACCTTTAACCATATGTTACAAATATCCACTGACATTCACACAGCGCCATCTAGCCCCAAACTAAGCATCCGTCTATAATAAGAATACTAAACAATGGATAAAATACTTTTTCATATATGTTTTTGCAAATACATAGATTATACATCGAAACACCCAAACCTTAGGCTCGTTGTGTAAATGTCCAAGACTGAGAGCCATCTGCGCTCGCCAACTAACCGGTGAAGCTGTAAAGGCCATCTACGGCCAACAGCAGCAGTCAGTTAAAAAAAGCTTTTGTTCTACTTGTAGGTAATGTATTCTAAATTCTTTAAACTCTCTCCCTCAGTTAAAGGGACAGTGACTTGCGGGGATAACTGTGCCCTTAAATAATTCTCTATTATCTTTTCGGGATAAGTCTTCAAGGGGAAAAAGGGAAAATCACACCTACCTCCCGCCAGGTACAGACTGGTATCCCTGATAAAAACTAGCCGGCGTTTCGCACAATGAACGCATATTATTAAACATATTGGCGATAAACTGTGGACAGTATCACTAGCCGTGAATGGTATGTCTACTGCCTACTTGTAGTGAATGGATACACTTTTATCATGTGCTACTATCAAGCTATTAAGGTGAGATTAGTGCAAACAACCTAAGTGTTTAACGTCCAAGAAGGATAACTTGTGCAATAAAATAAATATCCACTGACACACAGCGCCATCTAGTCCCAAACTTAGCATTAAGCCTGTATTAAGGGTACTAAACAACGGATAGACGTACTTATATACTTTTATAGTAAATACACACATTTATACATAGAAACACCAGACCAGTTCATGCCGACAAAATATGTTTGTGCTGCCCGGGGATCAAACCCGATTGGTTTAGTAGCTGCTGTCTGCAATAAAAAGTTTATTTCCTTAACTCTGCGAATTCTGGGAAAAGATACACAATTAATAACTTATAGTACGCTGACCTATATGAGATCACAGAGAGGTGAAGAGTTAAGGTACTTTAAACGACTTTTGAATAAATCAAGACGGTTACGATTAATAAAGACAGACACATAAAATCGTTATTAAGATAATAGAATGTTCTTGACTTGTTAATAACAATTTTGCCTTAATATTCGTGTTTTTATATGTCGCTAAGGCCACTAACCACCAGGTGAGCCAACTGACCATTCCAAGCTGATGATGATGATGACCACAATTTAAAATATGTTAGCATATATAAAAGAGTAAGTACTGAGTTTCTTGCTGGATTCTTCTTAGTGTAAACTACCGTCCGAACCAGTGGTAGCTTCATTTGACATTCATAAGTGTTCTGTAAGGACCTAAACTGAATAAACACTTTTTCATTGCATTTCATTACCATTCCTGAGATTTCTGCAAGAACAGTCGTACAGTTCCCTTTTTTTGAAAACGTTATCAATTGTGTGGAAAGCCCATCTGGGGGGTTACCGCCATCTCTTAAAACAGTAGTACTATAATGATACGTCAGCCAGATTGTACCAGAAAGACGAAGCAATATTATTGTAATACTATTTCAAGAGATGGCGGTAAAAGTCAACAGACAACGGTTGACACTAACGACCACTGGTCTCGAAAAAGAATATGCCCTTACAAACTTGTAACAGTAAAATTGAACATGCAGTGTGATCAGTAATTTAACGAATTAGACCAAACCCTAAATTCCCTAAGATAACAAAAAGCAAAACTGTTACGTGGAAGAATTATGATATATATTGACGATCCATTTGGTGTAATGTTTGAGAAATAAGCTACTACACCTAAAAGGTCCGAATTCGATTCGCAGTTCCAACATTTGGTTGCATTTCTTATACAACTTCATTTAAAAAAAAACAGTCGAATTGGAACGTACATTTGTTCGATTCAGATAAAATATCTCATATTTAATTACATGCCATTAGTCCACCACACGTGTTCTACAAACAAATGTCATGAAACTAAATACAACATTCAAAGTAACTCATAAATACTGTCAAAGGCTTCACTACAATGGTCCTCAAGTTTGGTTACGTACCCTTTAGAGTACATAAATGTGACAATACGTGCTCAATCACAAAACAACATCGTCAACATTATTTATTCACTCGAGAATGACAAATGTGTTACCACTGTTTCCCAACATACCATTGTTCGGATCGAACGTTCTATAGGTATACAAATGAACAGTTACTCTCTAAGGAAGTAGGTACTAGTTCATTGGGGTTACCTCGTAACCAAGTGTTACAACATTTGTTTCTTTTAAATAGCTCTATGTATCGTTAACCGCACATATTGGGTATTATCCGCTAAGTAATGAAAGTCTCAGCATATAATTTCCGGGACCAAATGGTTGTGGGAGAGGGCCCACAACCATTTGGTCCTCCCCTAGCCTTAAGGGTAGAGGAGGCCTTGATTCAGCAGTGGAAATTTTAGGTTCTAATGATGATGGTAGCCATAAAAGTAAACTAGTAGAATTCTCTAAATACTTGGCTTTAGGCATTAAAGTTGTCACTGTTCTCTATTTGATGCATACAGTTTAACGACTTACACAATAATGAAAATGAAAAGTGTTTATTCAGTTTAGGTCCTTAAAGAACACTTATGAATGTCAAATGAAGCTACCACTGGTTCGGGAAGTAGTTTTCCACTGAGAAGAAACCAGCAAGAAACTCAGTAGTTACTCTTTTCAAAAAAATTGTGTTGAATACAGATTCATTTGTAATCAAAATAATTATATAAAGCAAATTATAATTGATAATAAATAACAATAGTTAAGACAGCCGGCTTGACTCAGTGGCTGTTTCTGATCTAAGTGGTGACCAAAAAATGGAACCATAAGGCCCTAAGTCCAGTAATGGTCTGTCACAGGATGTAAGGAGTATCGAATTTTGTAAACATCTTAAGGGGTCCAACGGAAGACAAGTTTGAGTAACACTGTTCTTCTAATTGGAGCACAGATAAGTGTAACAACAAAAAATGCATCGATTGTGCAACGATCACGCGGCGCGCGACTGCACACTGACCCGGTTGTGCGCACTCGCAGCTTGCGATAAGCCGGGCCTTGATGCAGTTCAAATAAACAAAAATAAATATCAACTGACATTCACACAGCGCCACCTAGCCCCAAACTAAGCATAAGCCTGTAATATGGGTACTAAACTAACTTACTTATATTCTTTATTTGTAAATACATACATATTATGAGAAAACACCCAGACCAATACAAACAGACATGTTCATGCACACAATGTTTGTACTGCCTGGGGATCGAACCCGGAACCCTTGGTGTAATAGCCGACATCTCAACACCAGATTCACTAATTAGTTGGACTACCCTTTGCTCTAAGGACACCAATTCATCTTCATCCTTACCGCCTCCTCAGGCCTCTAGTCGGATATACTGGTGTAAGGCCCGAATTTTAGAACGAGGCTCAACGTGGAACTTCGAAAGTGTAAGAATCACCTTTCGGCAAAGATGGGCTGGCTCAACCAGATTAATCACTTAACCGCCGGGGACGCCTTAAAATGTCACAAACAATAGATTTTCCATTGTGATAACTGGCGGTCAGAGGGTTAATACCTCGTCCTCAGGAATAATGGAACGCGACCTGAAATAACGCGCTAATAGCGCGATAGGTTGAATAGGAGTATCCAGATGGTGGTATCATCATGTGAATATTCTCATCATCAGATCACTATACGTCCCCACCGAGGGGCACAAGCCTGACCGTAGTGTGTATAGGCCTTAGTCGAGTGCGGGCCCCGTGCGGATTGGCCGACTCCACGCACTACCTTTCAATCACTTCGCAGGTGTGCGCAAGTTTCCTTCCCAGTAAGAGGGTCGGATAAACCTACATATAATCTCGAAAATTCGAATACATTGGTACGTGGCGGGATTTGAACTTTGGAAGGCCCCCTCCACATCGGAAGGCAACAGTGCACACCAATGAGCCACCGATGCTCTTATTTGACGACAACGGTTGATTTAGTAATTATGTTTAATCAGATCTCAATCGTAGCGGAATGTAATATTTGTATAAAACCTCGTGTACCTATGATTTATAGCGAATAAATGGCATTTCATTTCATTTCATTTCTGGAATATTTTAAACTATTACATTTAATTGAAGAAAAAAAATTTGTTATTTTTTTTAATGAATAGTATAAAAACATTATATTTCAGTTGCAATATTCTCTGCAGATTATATGAAGCCATATGGTAACCAGCACTGTTACACAATAGAACATAAAGCAGTCTTGTTAGTATCACTCATTCAGTACATTTAGACAAAACAAACATTTACGATAACTATAAAATAAGTAGGTTTGACAACCAATTTGGTGTAATTATTGAGACATTGGCTACAACAGCAAGGGTTCCAGGTCCAATTCCCCGGGCAGTACAAACATTTGTGTGCATGAACATGTTTGTTTGTATTGGTCTGGGTGTTTTCTATGTATAATATGTGTATAAGTATGTTTGTGAGGTTGTCTGGAAGAGATCGCTCCAAGCGATAAGGCCGCCTAAATTGCATTATTTCCCTTCATTCATTTGATGTTAAATATGTATCTTTTTTTGGTGTGCAATAAAGAATCATATCTATCTATCTATCTATCCATTGTTTAGTAACCATACTGCAAGTTTCACGCTTAACTTGGGCTAGATGGCACTGTGTGAATCTCAGTGGATATAAGTACGATATTTTCATTTACATAATAATAATAATAAATATCCACTGACATTCACACAGCGCCATCTAGCCCCCAAGTTAAGTGTGAAGCCTATATTATGGGTACTAAACAACGGATAAAGATACTTATGTCTTTTTTTGTAAATAGATACATAAATAGATACATATTATACATAGAAAACAACAAGACCATTACAAACAGCCACAAATGGTTGCCGGGGATCACCCGGCCCTTGGTGTAGCAGCCAACTGCTCAACAGAAACACCAGACCAAATTAATGTTTTGCCGAGAAATTCAGATTAGGCATGCATACTTTGTTACGGCCTAATCTCTCTTTGGCTATGCTATTTAGGAGGTTTGTATCTGTTGTGGGACTTCATAGCTTGACAAACATATAATAATAAATAAATAAATATCCACTGACATTCACACAGCGCCATCTAGCCCCAAGTTAACTAAACAACGGATAAATACTTATATAATTTATTTTTGTAAATTTATACATATTATACATAAAACACCCAGACCATCACAAACAGGCATGTTCATGCACACAAATGTTTGTACTGCCCGGGAATCGAACCCGGAACCCTTGGTGTTGCAGTCGACCTCTCAACCGCAACACCAAATGGGTCGTCAAATGATGATGATGATTAATAGGTTTTCATAAATATTTTTCAGCTCCTTTAAATTATAATCCTCTAAATAACAATAGTAATTTCTCAAGTAGTGAATATGCGTTATTCTTTTTAGTTATATGTTTTACGAATAATTATAGTTTTTTCACTTTAAACTAATGTTACAAAGATGAAGCTAAAAGTGGCAGAAAATTGTAGCAGGAAAAAAACAATGGTAAGTGACGAAAAAAAGCTTGGTACTAAAAAAGGCTGTTTTCATGTATATACTTTGACTGCAATGTGGAATATTTCAAATATTTTTGAACATAGTCTATTGAGTTCAGGGACCAAGTCCTTTTTCGTCATGGTTCATCATGTATTTTCTGCCAGTTTCAGCCTCAAAGGTGTTATAGTAAAAAATTGCTATAAAGCACTACTATAAAGGTGAGTTAAAGTCAGTGAGGAACTGTATATTTATGTGATTGGACAAGTTGTATGTTAGGTCTTGGCTTGGCTATGTACAATATCTACAATATCATTAGTATTTATAAATAATGTTTATCCATTGTTTGACGACCCATTTGGTGTCGCGGTTGAGAGGTCGACTGCAAAACCAAGGGTTCGATCCCTGGGCAGTACAAACATTTGTGTGCATGAACATGTCTGTTTGTGATGGTCTGGGTGTTTTATATGTATGTATTTACAAAAAAAATTATATAAGTATATTTATCCGTTGTTTAGTACCCAAAATACAGGCTTCACACTTAACTTGGGGCTAGATGGCGCTGTGTGAATGTCAGTGAATATTTATTTAATTTTATTTATTTATTGTTAAATTTCTACAGTCTCAAGTGATTTATTAAAATTCATACTAGCTGGTAAACCAAGGAATTATAGCACTTAATATCTTGATGACCCAAACGGTGTAATAGTTGAGACGTTGGCCAATACACCAAGGATTGCGTGTTTGATACCCGGGCATTACAATATTTGTGTGCATGAACATGTATGTATGTTTGCAATGGTCTAGGTGTTTCTATGTATAATATGTATGTACAAAAAAAAATATATAAGTGTGTTTATCAGTTGTTTAGTACCCTAACAACAAGCATGTGCTTAATATGGGGCTAGATAGCGCTGTGTTAATGTCTATTTATTTGATTATAGATATTATATAGATATTTGATATTTTATTTTCAATTGTTTTTATTTTATTTAATTGTATCAATGTAAAATATTGTCTTACATGTTTGTTGTCCTATTGCTACTGTTTTCATGTATTTCTATTTTTTTGTGCACGGTCAATAAATGCATTTGACATATTATTGCCTACCACTTTGCCTTATAGTTGACAAGTTTTTTTTATTTTATTTTTTCGAACTAACTACTGCTGTTGGCCGCAGATGGCCTTTACAGCTTCACCGGGCAAGTGGCGAGCGCAGATGGCTCTCAGCCTTAAAGTTGACAAGTTACCTTCTACATTGTGTATGTAGGTTTGATACCCATGCTGCACAAATATTCATGTGAACACACGTATTTGTATTACCTATGGTAGGTCTGTGTTGGATACTCACTATGTCTATGAGTATGTCTGAGGACATTTATTTTCATAATTTGTTTGCATATATATATAACATCTACTAGAATACAAAAAAGAAATTCTAAAGATAGTATATTGATAATACCAGTGTTTTCTATTCATAAAATCTGTAAAATTGTTTGTACTAAGCAAAAAAATTGTTATTAAACATAAAAGGTTTGTCTCATCTTTCCATTTTAGTCACATGCTTAAAATTATATGGACAAATCAATTAATTTAACTTGCATATTTCTCACAGTATTGCCTTTTTACAAAAAAAAAACCATATAATTATGCAAATACAAAGAGATCATAAACAATCTTAATTGTTATGTTAGAACACTATGTTTATAGACTTCTGAAAACTTTCATTAATAAAACAAGTTGGCATGAATGGAATCATACTAATTATGTAAATGAATAGGAAAGGAAGTTGATACTAACGTTTTAGTGTGCTCTAGAATCTTAATATGTATACAAAACGATTCTTATACTTTGAAACGACCGGTCGCAGGCGTTGCTAGGTGGACAACCCCAAACAATGATGGGAAAAACCTGTGGGAGGTGGCACCAACTGCTAGGTAACCAATAATAGATAAAAATGATATGCAGCACTACTTACACTTCAAGGATCCTGTCCCCCTTTCTGATTCCAGCTTGTTCAGCTGCACCTTGCTCCAAAACAGCGCTTACGTGCTGCAAAGGAGCGTACAGCTCCCCGTTAATCGATCTCAACTGACCTCCTTCAGACACTTGTCCACGAACATTGAAACCAAAACCAGTCTCGGTTTTGTAAATAGTAACACGACGCGGTCCATTAGCAGCCACGGGGCCCTTGTTATTTCTTTCGGATTTATTAATACTGTTATTATCGGTTTCTGTCTCAGCCATTTTGGACAATATTTGCCACAGACTACAGAAAAATACAGTTGACAATGACATAACAATTTGACATAACCTTTTCAGGACTACCATGAACAAAAATGTTATTAAAAGGTTCTACGCTACGGTTCTACTTTATTTTAAATGGTGTCTGGAAGCAAGATATACATTTTTAAACATTTTCAACACTTTGGTTGTCGTCCCATTCGCACAAAATCATTAATTATAAAACGTAGATGGAGTACATATTTCAGTATAGAAACTAACTCTACCGACCGCCATCTATTTGAGGTTGGGATCAATATACTGGCAGTAATGGTAAAACAGCTTCACATTTAAAAAAATAGTTACTAGATGGCAGTCGCTTCGAAACAACGTGGTTGAAAATTTAACTTCTTTCACATCAAAATCAGCTGTGAACATCACTATGGCCGCTCCATTTATTACAAAATAAATTTGTTATTATAAAACCAAATACAAAAAATAGGAAAGTGAAGTTTTCGTACTTACATCGTTTAATTATAATAAAGAAATAGTGGCGGTGTTGATGTTGACTAAAAGTGTTGCGTCATGACAGAAACCTCTCACTGACAAACAAATACAATAAAAATTGCCATTGGCATTACGGCTACTTTATTGTAATTTCTTTTTGATTCGTGTATCGTTGCTGTGGTTTGCCGAGGAGCTGATGTTATTTGTGATTATTAAACTTGCGTGATAATGAGTAGTGTTAGATTGAGTTTGGTCTCCGTGGGAAGGATCGCGAGGAGAAATTGTCATCTGACATCAGGTAAGTCTTCTTTCGTTGTTCATGTTTTTGTTGCTGGACGTTGGCCAGTAGATTGTGTCGCAGTTACAGTTCCGATGGTCTGCACTTACAACCTATGTTTGATAACAAAACGTCATCTGGGTTCATCTAGAATGCCCCTACACATGTTAAAATATTTAGCTACTGAAGTTACGTGATATGTTATTCACATTTTCGTACTGGTTGGCCATGTAACATAAAAAGGGACGTATTCTATGGCAAGGTCATGACCATTATAGCGAGCAAGATAATGGCGAGTATAAAGTGAATCTAAATAGTCTATTAACTTTCTGTTGAAATGAAGTTTCATTTAAAAAAAATACAGTGATGATGAGTTATTTAATAATCTACTTACTAAATGATAAGGTATATTTTTGTTTTCTTTTTAAATAATTAATTATGTCACATTAAAAAACAAGTGTCATTCTTGTTACAAAAAACTTAGCCACAAATTACTGAAATTAAAAAGTCTATTTATGCAAGAGTTTGCCTGTTTTGGGCTAAAGTAATGAGCTGGTATTTCAAATAAATTGAAAATATAAGCGAACATGAATAATTTCTGCATATTAGTTATTAACATTAATGATCAATTTGAAAACCTTTTTAACAAGTTTAACTACTTACATTAATTATAATCTAACTCATATTCAAAACTTGTCTTATGTTAATGATATTTGTGTCACTATACTAAAATATTACTCAAGATTTTTTGTTCATATCTGTAACATTCCCAAACTGGGTGAGATCTCCAGTGAACATAGCTTTAACAAGCTATATGAGAACAATATTTTATAACCACTTAAAGATAGCATGGGTGTAAACTCACAAGACACAATAAATGAATCTATTGTTTACTCGTGATTATTTGGTGGATTGCAAATCTATTAGTTTGCAAAAACATTTCTGAGGTCTAGTACTGTAGACCCCAAAAAACAAAGAGTAGTCTCCCACTGGACTGTCGGTTCACTGGAGACAGTATCGGGTGCCCTAAGGAGACTGGGAAGACTAATCTGCTTATGGAGGGAGGTGGGCTGGCTGGAGTGTCTAGGTGGTGGTCTCATGCACAATGTTCCACTGCAAGGACTAAGTGCAGAAACCAACCTAACAAAGAACATAGATAGATAGATATTCTCCCACTATACAAATAAATGCAACTCAAAAGATACCGTCCTAGAATGTGAAATACAAAATATTGACTTGTACCATTTTAAGTGCAACAAATAACTTAGCATTTCTACTTTACTACTTATGTCACTCACAGAAAATTACGAAAAGTAACACTAATGAATGAGATTTTGTTTTGAGTGTCCACAGTTTATGTTAATAACTTAGCTTTGAGACCTAGCAGTAACCTTCACCCTAATATATACATATTGCCCAATTAGTTGCAGTATATTCCTAAAAAAAATTTGCCCTTGTCAAAAACATGACTTAAGTTTTAACTGAACAAATTTTACATCTAGCACATCACAAAATCTAAGCTTTGTTATAAAAAATAGGTGATTTAATTTTAATAACTCAATACCTAATCCATTGTTTTACTTGAGTATTTTGTTCTTTCTTATTTGTAGCTATGAATCTTAAATTTATGTACCTAATTGAAACAATAGTATGGTCAATTTATATTTAAAGAAACAAAATTTATAAGTGATCATACATTAAATACCCCTGTTATTCTCATTAAAGGGCTTGAATTAGAATTTTTCTTTACTTTTACCTAGATCAGAGTTGTTATGAATATGATGTTCACTGTATATGGATTATTGATGAAAATACTAAATAACATGTAGTTTGTATTCAGCTCATAAATAATTTACCTTCATAATATCTCTTAAGATAAACAACCTTATATCCTCATGCTTGTGCTAGGCCTTGACCTTTTTGGCTGTAACATGAGGTCAATACCATTCTGTACCATCAAAGCCATTAGTTGCATTAATTACGAAATGACGTACAACAAAATAATGTGATATTAATTTTTTAATCTACTTTTATCAGTTACGAAACTAATTAAAGCGCGATGGCTAGTGACGAAAAAGGCTTGCTCCCAAATAAGACAGAATTCATCATCATCATCATTACAGCCTAAAATTCCACTGCTGAACGAAGGCATCCCCTAATGATTTCCACGCGGGCCGATCCCTAGTAGTTGACATCCATCTGCTACCCGCCAACTTAACCAAGTCATCCGAATTCAATAGAATAATAATAATTGCACTTTACAGTCAAAAATTATTATCGATCCCCTTTTTTTGCTAGAATTTTTCATAGATAGTTTCAGCCTCATCTCAGACCACAGACGCAGTCACTTACGGTTTCGCCCCTAAATGGTCGCGGAAGTTTCAACCCTCAACGTGACAGCTAATCATAAATTAGTGAAAACTAATTTACCAGTTCTGCAACATATACCGATCAGAATTGGCCAGATAAAAAAAATAAAAATATTGCGTAAACCGTAACCAGTTATTGATGCTGTTACGTCCGCGTTCGCGGGTTTCCGGTTCGGTGTGGTAGCGTAACTATATTTGTAGATGTTATTAAATGTTATACATTAACATAATGTTATGATTGTATTGAATGCGGCATGGCAACACATGCTGCCAAGGTTTGACAGTTGTTTTTTTATTTTAGTTATTTGACAGAATTATTTTTTAATCTATACTAATATATAAAGCTGAAGAGTTTGTTTGTTTGTTTGTTTGAACGCGCTAATCTCAGGAACTACTGGTTCGATTTGAAAAATTCTTTCAGTGTTAGATAGCTTATTTATCGAGGAAGGCTATAGGCTATATATCATCACGCTACGAGTAATAGAAGCGGAGCAGCAATGAAGAATGTTTCAAAATCGGGGGTATTTTTTCATACTTGGAGCTTCCGCTGCGTACGCTGCGTAAACGGTTAAAGTTACTCTATAACATATTTTTTTGCTAAAAAAAATTCTGAAATTGACCCCGAAACCTTCAAAGTTGGAGGGAGGCGAAATCGTATGTATAGTGATAAATGCAAGTACCGTGTTATCCCGAATTCAATGCGAGCGAAGCCGCGGGCAAAAGCTAGTTAAAGATATAGTGCGTTACATATAATAGTACCTATGCGGTTATGTTGGAACCTTGTCTGTAAATGTCATTACGATAAGGCGCTCCCGTACAGGCCTACGTTTTTTATCTAGTTTTTAACCTTTAAGTACCGACGTGGGGCCTGAGAGGCCGCGGCGTGTTGACAAGTTGTTAGATTTACCCCTTCCCCGCGCAGGTGAGCCCCGTGCTCGTCAGTAGCTGCGAGTTTAGTTGCGCCTACGCCGTTTAGTGTGGTAGTAGTGCAATAGAACACAAATTTAGTAAGTTATACTGTTTTGAAATTTCGACGCGGCCTCTCAGGCCCAACGTCGGTACTAACGTTAGTTTTTTGTTTGAGTCACGAATAAAATGAAATGCTTATTATCAGAAATCTACCAGATAATTTGAAGAATGGATGTACCGGGGACATCAGGGGGTAAACGTAGTTTACCTAAGGATGAACTACATTTTTCTAAAAGGCCACGGCGTCTTATAAATCTCTTGGATGAAAATAACGCGGCGTTAATTGAAGACTTGCTTGCAGAAGACTCTAGCGGATCGGAGGTAGATGATATCGGAGAAGATTACGTACCAGAAATCAGCGATCATGATACTACAGGTACTGATACTGATTTATCTGATACTGAAACCTCAACTCAGCCATTACTTTCGACGGAAAATATTTTCTGTTCCTCGTCGGATGACGAGGATGTGCCGCTGTCTAGGCTTCGTTATTTTAGAGGAAAAAATAAATATAAGTGGTCGAAATCTCCTCCTTACCGGTCTTCAGTGAGAACACCACAACATAATATTATTGTACGAGTACCCTCTTCTAATTTGACAGAAAGTGACGGAAAGGATCCGTATAGTATCTGGAAACAATTTATAGATGATGATATATTATTAGAGGTAAACACCAGAACTAACGCTAAGTTATCAGAATATAGATCAAAATATACAAACCCAAATCGACCAGAATTACAAAGTATGGACATGGTTGAATTGCACGCATTACTTGGACTTTTCATGTATACGGCTGTTTTCAAATCGAATCACGAAAATGCAGATTTTATTTTCGCTACAGATGGCACCGGAAGGGAGATTTTTCGGTGTGTCATGTCCAAGAATAGGTTTTTATGTTTGTTGCATTGTCTTCGTTTCGATAATGCCGATGACAGGGCACAGAGAAAAGAAACAGATAAACTAGCTGCAATATCTTACATTTTAACTCGATTTGTATCAAACTGCCAAAGAGTCTATAACATTCGACAATATGCTACTGTGGATGAGATGCTAGTGCCATTCAGAGGTCGTTCATTTTTGATGATATATATGCCTAGTAAACCGGCGAAATATGGACTAAAAGTCATGTGTTTGTGCGATGCTGAGAATGGATATTTTTATAATTGTTATGTGTATTCTGGCAAAGGCTCAGATGGTGCAAGCCTAACAGATGAAGAAAAGAAGTTGTTGGTGCCGACACAAGCCGTGTTACGTTTGACGGAACCTTTACATGGCAGCAATAAAAATATTACATGTGACAATTGGTTCACATCAATCCAATTGATAGAAGCTTTGAAGAAGAGAGGGTTGACATGTGTCGGCACTGTAAAAAAGAATAAAAGGGAAATTCCCCCTGAATTTTTACCGGCTAAAGCTCGTGAAAAAGGTTCAACAATATACGGCTTTACAAAAGACATCACTCTTATTTCCCATGTACCTAGAAAAGACAAAGCTGTTATATTAGCTTCCTCGATGCATCATAGTACAGCTATTGATATAGAATCAGGCAAACCGGAAATAATACAATTCTACAATTCCACCAAAGGCGGAGTGGATGAAATCGACAGAAAGTGTTCGGTATACACTTGTAGCCGTCGATCAAGACGTTGGCCTCTGACACTTTTTTATAGGATCTTAGACATAAGTTCAGTCAATTCACATATATTGCATGATGAGCATCTTAATAAAAGCACTGATCGCGGTGTGTTTATAAAGCAGTTAGCTCGACAACTAGTTTTAGAACACATGAAGAGAAGGGTGTTAAACTTACGCTTGTCTCGTGAACTTCGTATGAGTTTAGTGAGAATACTCGGTCCTGATATGCCAAACATAGATCAGGGTCAAGCAAGCAAAGAAAAAACAAGAAAAATATGTGCATCTTGTCCGCCTAAATTAAATAGGAAATCCACATACCAATGTTATTCGTGTAAAAAACATGTTTGTTTACAGTGCGCTAAGCAAATCTGCCCTGATTGTGAGTAAATTCGTTGATGGACATTTTTTTTATTTTATGAAAAAGATTAAAGTTTATTGTTTTTCTATATAGATTTAACCTTTAAATTTAAGAAAAAAGTATTTTTCAAGGTTCCTAATAAATATTATTTCTTTAATTATTTTTAATTCGCGCAGTGCTATTTTTAAGTTAAAAACCGGAGCCAAAGATTAAAGCTCATATAATTCAAATGTTTAATAAAGTTGATTCTAAAAATCATCTTTTTTTTCATTTATAGATCCCAAATTAACGATAAAACTTAAAAATAAATTTCTATTGTACATATTTTCCATACCACGGCGTGTTTAATATGCGGCCTTTCAGGCCCCACGTCGGTAGTAGTGTTACGAAAAAACCACGTCGGTACTTAAAGGTTAAATTTTATATGGTTGCATAAGACATAATGTAAAATAGACTTTTCCACTTGAAAAAAAACGCAAAACTTATAATGTATTGTTTCCAATCATGTTCCAATATACTATCATTCGATGAAACAATCGATACTTTGGCGATAGTTTTAGTTTTGCCTATCGATAGTAGACCAGCAATTAGGTTTCTTTCTGAACCTATGCAGCGCCTCTCTATTTATTTTGTTATACTAAGTTCCTTTTAGTAGTTGTATGTATTAAATGTTTTGGCATTTCATATATTTTTGACATTTTCTTTAGCGCTTATTTGCAGCCATAGCTGGTTGCCAGTGATGTCGGATCCGTATATTAATCGGAACACCAATTTTATATCGGCGCTGATATAATTATAATCAATTTCCAAAACGCTTCATATAATCATCTGCTTTGCCACTGGATCCTCCGATTACTATATGGATCCAATAATAATATGAAAATAAAATATTTTAATTTTGTATTTCATGCTGTTAACCTGTTAGTAATTTAGACCGCCTATTAAGTATATGCATAGGTATGCCTACCTACTTGTATCCGGCGGTCCTGCTTTTCATAATATAATTAGGTACATTTACATTGTGTTGCGTACATATTTTAATTATAAATAAGAAATGAATAATATTAACTACATACTTATACAAATATTTAAATACAAATATTTAATATTTGTTTAAACTAACATTTTTTTACATTAAACTTGAATATTTTAATTTTATTTATAACCTATATTATGTAATTAATTTTATTTATCATAATAATAAATACGGATCCAACCATCCAACACCTGACATTAAGGAATTAGCTGTGAATTGAATGAGTATATTGACTTTGGCTTGGATTCGGAGTATCTTCGCGTGGTGCCGTATAGCTGGGGTTTCAAAGCGGCATGTGCCTCCAGTTATGCAATGCCCTTGGAAATCCCAAACGTGCTGGCGACCATTAGCAGTGTGCAGAAGATTCGGACAATCACGAGAAGACTAGGTTAAGATTGTAAATATATAGCTGTAACCATAGTTGTAACTCGTATATTAAGTAGGTATAATGCTTGACGGTAATTTAAGAAATGTCACTTATCATGACATTTTACGACAAATAAAGCACTAAATATGTACAAGCGAAGATGGTTACTAATATTCTTGCCATTTTGAGAACATGAATGTATACAGAAAATCAAATCAAGCAAATCTTTTCATTAATGTATGCGTTGATTTTGTTTATTTATAGTTTTTTTTTCATGTTCAACTAGACGAATCTTTCTGCCTGAATCATAAGTGCAGGTATTAAAAAGTAATAATTGAATGCAGGATGTTATTTTCACTTTTTTATTTTTGCTTATAAATAAAAATCTCTATAAGCAAAAATTTATATTTATTAGATATCTGGATTCAATATAGGAGCGACCTTTGTCTATGGACAATAGTTTGAAGATTTTTTGGTTGAAAGAACCTAAACCACCAGATTTTTGTATTCTTAAATACAGATTTACAATACAATACAGTACAGATTTCAGATAAAAATACTGGCTTCAGTACAGACTGAAGCCAGTATTTTTATCTGAAATCACTGCTTTGCGCTCGACACCCGAGTCGATACCTGTCAGTTAATTTATATCCAGAAATTGAATTAGGTACAGTTGGGTACAGTCAATCTTATTTTAAACAGACGTGCATAATGCATTAATTTCTGGCACTGCACTGAAAACCACCTTTGACTTAGTATCAAGCCCACGTGTTAGAATGTTTTCAACAAATAAAACTCCAAATTAAGTCAATCGTTTAATTCTTAATCCCAACTATCGCTCTCTTTAAAAGCGGTCACTGTATTCCCACTTGATTCGCTATCAAACTTTTCTACCACAGCCTTCTTAACTTCCTTCTCTTTCTGTTTAGCCTTGTCTCTAGAAGATTCAGCAGATTTTCCACGACCATTGACTACAACTTTAGTCTTGCCGGCGCAGTCAGAATTAGATCTGGATAATTCCGGCTTCTTCTGAGGCGGCTCTGCTTCATCGACCTGGGTAAGACAATAAAATCATTATAAAGTAATTACGTTAGAAAATAGGTTTACATTAGTGGATAATTTTCTTGATTTTGAAAAACTTTAAAATCGGAACTCGTTACTGATTTAAATTGTTATTGTTTTATATTGACCTTCGTAAAGTTACTCAGGTCAGTAACCAACAATCATCATCATTATCATACAGCCAAAAACGTACTGCTAAACGCGAAGGCCTTCCCTAATGATTTCCACGCGGACCGTTCCTTGCACTTGACAACCATCTGCCACCCGCCACATTAACCAGGTCTTGAGTCCATCTGGTTGGGGATCGGTCTATGCTTCGTTTTCCATTACGCGGACGCCACTCGAGAACCTTTTCGCCCAACAGTAGTAGTTGTATATTATGTATACCTACTACACTTTTGTTTCGCCGTTAGATAGCCACACTATCATCAAATGACATGGGCTATAATCTATTTTCAAAAATCGAAGATCCATACTTTAACTGTTTAATGTCTGTAAAAGTCATACAAAAACACATTTCTACATTTCAGTACCTGGAAGACGCCAGACGAGGTCCTTTTTCTGGTACCGCCGTGGGTTGCTGGTGATGTCACGCTGCTTGAACGCCGCCTCGTCCCGGGGGACTTCTGCGAAGACTCCTCCGCTGGACTGGTCACGGTTTTTGCCACTATAGGAGTATACATAAATAAATATCCACTGACATTCACACAGCGCCATCTGACCTCTCGAGTAAGCTCGAGACCTTAGATAAACGATTAACAAACTAAATAGGAATCACGAAGAAATGTCAACCAAAAAATGTCCGAGCCGCACTACACGTACATATAGTCGTATATATAGTTATTGTTATCGTATATATAAAATTATTTATTTAAATTTGACCTTAACGCGATATTGAAAGGTACAAAATCAAAAGCACGAACACACTACAACGTCAATAAGACATATAGCGAGCGACGTGATAATGAATGTAAATTTAGCCCAACTGACGCATTGGGCAGAATTTTGCTTCGGACACTTTTTGTGTGAGATTGTGGATCTAGTTAGTTAATTGTTTATCTAAATCGAGACATAAACGGTTTTCAACACGTATGAATAGCTTTATAAAATATACTCTGCGACTGAAGCCGCCGAATAATATACGGATCTCACACCAGACATTTGTGAAACAGCTGTAAGATAGTACGGAAACTGACCAATACCGACACAGAAAGAAGACGCGTTGAGCATGCCGATTGGTCATAGCATTTCAATTAGCTTCTAAAATTCCTTTGCGATGGTACATCAGTTAGCCTGTATAATTGTGTACCAATGTGTAGTTTCATACTGAAACCCAATGGTGTAATCCAAGAAAACTTACCTATTTGAGTTTTCGAAGTAACCACGGATCTAGAATAATAAAAGCCAATATTTAATTTGAGTTAGTACATATTATCGAACTGTAGATAGTTTGACTATCTGTAGTTGATCTTAGACATCTTCGGATATTATATCAAGCACGATGCTTGAGGGTATCAAGCACGGTGCTTCAATAAGCGAGCTAAGCATCGGAGGCTCATTGGTGGGTTTGTGGCCTTCGGATCTAGAGGTTGCAGGCTCTTATCCCGTCATATACCATTGGTAGATGACGGGATAAGAGAGTGGTATAGGAAAACATAGTGAGAAAACCTACGCATCGAAACATTTAAAGGTTGTGCGTGAAGTCAAATCCGCACTGGGTCCGCGTGGACGGCTACGGCCTATGCACCCTCTACGGGTAGGGTCGTGCCCCTCGGTGATGATGATTCTTATACCAACAACAAGAAATATTAAAATTTTCTCCTTAAATAATAAATAAATATCCACTGACATTTACACAGCGCCATCTAGCCCCAAGTTAAACGTAAAGCCTGTATTATGGGTACTACACAACGGATAAACATAGTTATATAAATTATTTTTGTAAATACATACATATTATACATAGAAAACACCCAGACCATTACAAACAGACATGTTCATGCACACAAATGTTTGTACTGCCCGGGGATCGAACCCGGAACACTTGGTGTTGCAGTCGACGTCTCAACCGCAACACCAAAAGGGTCGCATAAATCGGGTAATCGCGTAATCCTAAACTCGAAAATGCTTTATTCAAATAGATCATTGAACGAAATATTTAATCGTAAAAAATAATGTTATTTTAATGAATCTATCACTGTACCGGTTCGGATGGTTGTAAGCTATCGAGCTGACTCCGGCAAGAAACTCGTGTTGTTACTCTTTTTAAAAAAATGTTATGTCTAATTTAAATAATACGTATGGTTTTACATATGAATGTCTAACCACAAACCAATGGTTTATGTACGGGATACGGTTTTATTAAACAGATTTGTTAAAATTAAAGGAATCACAAACAATCCTCACACATTTTAATGACTACTAAAAAGAAACGACCGCCGAAAACTAAACTTTAACAACAAAAAAGCTTCCAACCAATGATTTATTCCGGCGTGCGGCCAACAAGCGTGAAAACACTGCCCTTATTCGGCGCTCGTTCGACTCGGTTTAACAAAATGCCACGTTTAGCATCGAAGCCTCAATGTAACGTAGGGATTTCTCGAGAGACTAATTACCCGGGTTGAACATAACCACCGCAAATGTATCTGGTGCAAAGGCTACCACGCGTCAGCCCAATTAGCGTCAGCACGGATCTACTGCTCCTTCTAATTTATTTTGCTCTAATACTAGCATTTGCCCGCGGCTTCACTCGCTTTAAAATCGGGGTAACACGGTTCCCCTTTTCTGGTTACGAAAACAGAATACTATTTTTATGATACTGTTGATTATATGGTACGTCTTACCGGCCCGATGAAAAGACGACTTGAGTTTCAGTTCAATGTATGAGGAACCCCAAAATATATAATTTTGTTGTCAAGTTTCTTCTCAAAACCTAGTAGCGGTTCACAAAATACATATACTTATAAAGTTTGAATAGTGTAGTGTTTATAGTTACGGAGAAAAAAGGGAGTGACATGCGGATGGACGGACAGACAGACAGACAGACTTGACGAACCTATAAGTGTTCCGTTTTTTGCCATTTGTCTACGGAACCCTAAAAAGTACGTAGTCTAAATAGGAATCGATAATTTCTAATTTACAGGACTGCGCTACTTTTTTACGATCGACATAATCCATACATTGTTTAGTACTGTGAATATCTTTTTGCTATCAAATAATTAACCCTTTAACCACCGCCGACACCTCCAACAAAATAATAGATTTTCTATTGTGTCTAGAATCCTAGCGCTTAAAAGGTTAAAGATATGATATGTGAATAATCACAATAAATAAAAACAATAGTTTGGTGTTGAAAAAGTATTGAGATGTAAAAAAATACATTATTGGTTTCAAATTCTTTTTAAACCCAGTCATCAACCTAATTATTTAAAATAAAAAACTGTTACATATATTAATATTAAGCATACATACTACTACAGCTGTATAAGTGTCATCATCATCATGGTATAAGTGTACTACTGATAAAGGCGTTAGGTCTTAATGACGACTGAAGAACCGTTCCTTTTTCTTTTTGTATTTACTAATATAGCCTTTACAGCTTCTGACTATGCACTAAATTACAGTAAAAGTAATAATCGAAATCATTACTAGACGAGTGATACTACAAATGTTATTCAACTAGATGTTTTACAAAGTCTACCTAAAAGAAACACTAACATTTGCTAGCGTTAATCATTTCCTCCAATCGAAACAGCTATTACATCTAAGCTCAGTCCTATTCTAGGGTCCCGCATTCCACAGCCGGCTTCCCGATTTAAGTCCACATTCAAAGCTAGAGGGTGCTATGTAAAAATGTCGCGGATCGTGACTGCGCAAGTAATTTGGCATGGCGCGCGCCGCCTGACACCGGCCGGCGCTTGCTCGCTATCTCGGGAATAGAAGCTGGGAAATACACCAATAAAACTTTTTCTACAAAATAGGCTTCCACATTTTCATTTGCGTGATTTGGAAGGGTTTTATGAATATTTTTTTGGCCGACTTCTTAAAAATTGTATCATATTATCACAGATATTTATAGTGAGATTTTAGAAAAATATTTTGGCTTTAAATGATTTCCAATGTGGTCCCATAAAATGTAAGTCAAAGCCAGTATGAAAGATATTTTCATAGAATCATATTTAAATTCAATCAACAAATATGTTTACACGCATTCATTGGGTTTATCAATAAAGTAACCAAGCAAAAATTGAACGAATCCTATTCCCCCGATTACAGATTCAAAATAATATCAGAATATCGATCATTCTGAAATGGAAGAAAAGTTTTTTGAATTGACATTCTCAAGAACAATGATCATAATCATCAGCCTATAACAGCCCAGTAACAGGGACAGGCCTACGCACACAAAGCTTGTACGTTTGTTATTCCATAACATAGGTAATTTCGTACCTACAATCATACAATTATGCAATTATCTTAAATTATAAATATCATATTTGATAATAATTTCAGAATTATATGATAAAAATATAAATTAGTTATACATTACAAAAATTAAACTATAGTGATTAAGAACTATGGGGACTTAGTCCCTCACGCGGGCGCAAGGGGTTAGTGGGTACAAAGATCATTTAAACTTCAATATGAAATCCAAAGACAAGTTATAACAACGATTAATGCTAACTCCACAATTACAGACATATCAATAATAAATAATCCTTTAATCACCAATCAGTTTTGCAGATTAATTAATCATTATCAACCTCTCATACGGAACGGGGAGCCATAATGGCGGGAATATAGCTTATTAACGATCCGACAGATAAAAACTGCAAAGTTACAAGTCAATCATATGTTGCCTCTGCAGTGTCATCTGCAGTCGCGCCGATCCCCATATACGGGCAGATGCATTTGATAAATGATGCCACTCATACGAGCCAATAATAAATGGCATTTAAACAATGCTAGAGAAATAATGGCTGGGTCTAAAATAAAATTTTATTCGGACTTTACGCTTTTAACCTCAGGTGGCCAGTAAATTTATATCTGCATAAATTGATATTCTGTATATATAAAGGCAGATAAGCCATCCTAGTGCCTCAAAAACGAACCGCCGAAGAGAGTACACTTTGTACTCTTTTGTTTAGGTAAATGTACGCTCGTTCGAATTATGAGTAAGTGTGCTGTCACTGTATTCGGAACACTTTTTTCGATTGTTTTGTGAGCATATCACGAATCTATACTTTTTTACATCATTGATCTCAACTTCAATTTAAGAATGGTAGCCGTTAACACCCACCAATCTGCATTAGGCTCGCATGGTGAAATACGGCCCAATATCTCCATAACTATGACGTGTGGGAAGGCCTGTGCCTTGCAGCAGGCCTTTATAGGCTGATGATGGTGACACCTTAGTTTGACCAATATATCTGCATACGAAGTGCACATTGCACAAGATGCAATTTGTATACGCAGGCATTTTATTTCTGTTCTGTTGGTATCCTGGATGTCTTTGTCAATTCTATCAGCATCAGACCAAGTGACGTTTTATCAAGCTTAATGCTTGACACTAAAATACACTACACCAGACTTAAAATCGAAGTTTTTTTTTAATTAAACGATTTCCAAGAGTCATCTTACTGCCTGGAATTTTAATTTAGTAATCAAAATTTTTTGTGTCATTTTGATTTACATTGAAAATACATAAACGCGGGGCTCTGTAACTATTATACCTACTGCCTTTATTGTTTCTTCCTGCAAAGCATGCAAGCATTGGATTACATCATTAAATTTATTTGCTCATCATGATCCAATTCCGTTTTTTAATTCTATGACCGCATGCCCCATCTATCCTTGCAGCATCAATACCATTGATATAGTCCAATTATAAATGACGTTTATGAAACGTTTGAAAAATTATATGTGACTTCAATCCATACTGGCATTTTTCATGACCTTAAAGGCAGAATTGAGATCCATTCTTGAATGGTAATGAAAACACTGCTGACTTAAGTTAGCATTAAAAGAAATGATGCTTATGTCCGCAAAAAATAATGATGTACCTTAATGCGTACAGCAAGGTTACTCATGTTATAAATCAACGTCAAAGAAGATATATAAACTAAGGATGAGAAAACAAGATTTTGTAATCTACCGTATATGACACTTGTAATAGGAAAGATTCTTAAATACGCGGAATTTACACCTTACTTAAAATGGAGGACGGTGTATATTTATCAATTCGGGATACAAGTACTTAAAACAGTTATCTCAATCAAGTCCATGTTTCCAAGGCGGTCAACATCATTATATCGCCTCATGTCTCTGTCACCACACGTATAATAGAATAAATCTTTATATAAAACCGTACTACCCAACTGAATTAGCCCAACCTCGGAAGTATACAACTAATTATGACAAGGATGTGCCGGCTAACCCACCGCGATTCGCTTTTGTTTTCTGATGAGCACCCTCATCATAGGCCTTGGCGGTGCTCTAAGGAGCAATTATAAGCGACAAGGTTCTAGACTTTCAAAAGCATTCTCAGTGACTGCGTTTGTAATTATATCGTCTATGGTAACGTCTTATTCTTTTTTTCTACAAGGGTGCCTGAGGATGCAAGACGATACCCCTGACACCGATATAGACAAATGCGGAATGCATAAATACCTCGAGCAATTCATTACAACATTTGGATGACATAATATATATGATAATACTAATTTAAGATTAAGGTAACAAGTTTCGAAGTTAATCAAAGGGAATTTGACAGAGCTATATTAATCAAATTAAGATAAGGGACAACAGATTCAACAGAGAACGGGGAGCAGATCCTCTTTAACTCTCTATAAAAAAAATCTCATCTAGAATATTAACAAAAGTATTTAATCCCTGATTAAAAAAATACAATTATCTTTAATATTATTCCTTCTGTTTATATGCTACTCCATATAAATAACACAAAGCAAAGCTGTAATAAAATTTAATCACGTCTTAAAATCACCAGATCGCATTCCCTCTCAACTTCAGTAACGCACCATTAGAGTTTTTCTTTTTAAAACCGCCATTACTTGTTACCTTAGATTAAGCATGTACTAGATGTAGTCATAAGACGTTGCCGCTCTTATATCATTGTAATGCAATACACGTCATGTATCTTTGTCTATCACACGAATCCTAGTTACGAGTAGAAGAGACGGTTGATAGACGTTTGACAACTCTGACGTCGTGACATTTTGTGGCCTCCAAAGAGGCCAAAACATTACGAGCTGTCGTGCAAATTTTTCACAAAGTGTCATAATTTTAATAAATATTTTGAAAAGAAATAAGTAAACGTAGAAAAATGTCGTGTTCTGCGGTAAATTGTTCTTCAAGAACCACCAAAGGAGGAGTAAAAGACCCGGAATTATCATTTCATAAGTAAATATTTGACGACATTTTCATTCATATTACGTAGTTGTAATGAGATTTATGGATAAAAAAACATGTAGTAGTAGACTTTAAATAATGTTAGACATACATTAGCTTGTATTAATTGTAGAAATTACGTCTAAAACAATTAATATTATGCATGAAAATTTAAGGATGTTACATAGTGATGTACTCAACATAGAATTTAATTCCATCGATAGTATTTCTTTAACAGTTTCTTTTATACAATTATTGAATTTTTAGGTTCCCGAAATGTCCACAAATCAGAGAAGAATGGGTTAAAAGTGTAAGGCGTGAAAACTGGGAGCCTACGAAGAACTCCAGGCTTTGCTCAACTCACTGTAGATATCCGATTGCAAATTGATAATGGCTATTGAATAACTACTTACTTTCTTGCCAGAGTCTTCTTAATATAATCAAATCTTTGAACCGGTGTGGTAGATTCAAAATACTTTTTAATTTCTTTTTAGGGTTCCGTAGCCAAACAGCAAAAAACAGAACCCTTATAGATTCGACATGTCTGTATGTTTGTCCGAATATCACATCAACTTTTCTCAGAAAATTTAAAAACTATAAAAATATTCTTATAATTTTGCAAGAACATATTTGTGTTCTGTAATCCACATTATAATTTTAACAAAAAAACATGAAAAAAAAAATATTTTCAGGTCGCATATTTTAAACTGAAACTTTTTTTTCATGATACCCACTATTGTGGTTTATCAATGTATGTATGTATGGGTCTTTAAAATGATAATGAGGCTTTCAGTATATATTTTTTAAATAAAATAATTTTTAAGTTTGAGTTTGTGAGTGTTATTTAAAATTTGTTATTTTACCGTAAAAATATAATATTGTCTATTTAATACCTACCAATAATATTTTGTTTTATTTGCTCCAACATCATCTAATTTTTAACCCAGGAAGATCAAACTTCAAAATATTTGCGTATAAAATTTTTTATGGTAACGCTTTATTTTTAATTTTTGTTGTAGATAAAATTAATAGCGTTGCTGTATCTGACTCCATGTTATTTTTAACACAATTTATAATCATCTAATTCTGCAGGTGCGACGACGACGCCCGGCTTAATTCTAGCAATATGTTCGATACCAAGGTCACATCCCTAGTGACGCACACTAATACAAATCTGTAACTGCACACTAACAAAAATTAGACACCGCCTTTCAATATACAGTCTGTCTACCTCATAATATGTCTATGCTTGTTACTGATATAGTGTTGCAATGTACATAAATAAAAAAAACTTAATCAAAGAAATGCTGCCACCTTGTCGGTGCCTTCTAGATCAATAGGTGTTTATGTAATTAAAGCATATTTGAAATCTATTCCCTGTACGTCAAAATGTCCGTGGCACTTGTAGTGTCAGTACTCGATCGCTTACGCTGAAGTATGTAGACGCCAGAGTTAAGGATGTCACTTTGAAGACGACTTCGACTATCGATAGCTATTATGAAATTTATATGTTTAATAATTTTTTTTTACAGTTTATCTTCTTAAGAAAAATAAACCTTCTATTAGCGTTACAATTTAAAATGATTAAAATATAAACATACTATGTGAAGCGCCGTTGGTTTCTTAATAAATATATAAATAATAAAAGTATAAGTAAGTAGTAAGTAGAACTAAATTGTTTTTATGCATTCTCAGATATAAGAGTAAAAAGTGAGTATTGATATCTTGTTACTTATGTAATACACTTGCGCATATATAAATAAGTGTAATCCTGATATACCGCAAAAAACAAATTATCGTTTTAGTAATCTCCTCGATCCAATATTATGAATAAACACAATTTTGAATTTTTAGAAGCACTGGTCATTTAAATATATTTTTTTGAAACTCATGAGTGATAGTTTTTTATTTTGACTGAGCTTTGTTTATTTTCTTATCTATTCGTGTAGTCATTTGTCTTTTGATTTCTTTCTTATTTGTATAATACTATTCACATTATTACTCGGAGAAACTAGACAATTTAAGAACAAATAAATACAAGCTATCCGTCTAAAAGTCAAGATATTAACTAAACACTCCTTATCGAAGTTAACCACAGACTAATTAAAAAAAGAATATAAAACCAAATTACTGTCAGTGCACACGCGACATCCTGCTACATCGACCGTTCATCCCGCCTTGTTATTTAAAGCCGGGATCACATACAGTTAAATTAATCGACCCGTTAATCCCCTTACACACAGCCTTATAAAAACTAACGACGGACTAGTTTAATCTCTTTGTCACTGATATGTCAACGGGTATACACGATGTTCTTAATATACCAAATTATGGAATTATATGGTCTTATTAATATACTAAGAGTTGTGGGAAGGAACATGTTGTAGGCAGGTATTGAATAAGACAGTTTTAATTTTTTTTAGTCTGGTATTAATACTAGAATACGTTTTCAAATTTTTATTAAATAGCATTATAAACTGCCTACACCACGGATATCAGCGGTATGAGCGTTACTTAAAGATCACTGCTTATTCCCTTATGAAACACACGGAGATAACGCATTTAAAAGTCACTTTGAAAATGCGATTAAAAGTCCGATATTTTCAGTTTAGAACACTGCTAGCAGAATGGCCTTCGTAAAAAAATTTGGTTTTTTAAAGATTTTTACAAACGGCGTATATATCTATTTTCCAGTGGCGTGCACTCCATATATGCAAATAAGCAGTGCACACCCTGTGCGTCCAGACAACTCGGAAAATCGCCAAAATATTAAAAGACTCCCACTTATTCGCCCATTCTCTACAGATTTGTAACCATAGGCGATCTGCTAACATCAACGGCACTTAATTTGACAAAAATGAAAATTATTTATTTGATTTTGCGATTACTGTCACTCAATTTGCATACCCATAATCTATATGCGAGCCACTGATATATTCCTCTCGTACAGATCCCAACCGCATGTAATACTTCGCCAAAGCCAGTGATTTACCCGAGCGGCGCGGTCGCGACACTCAATAAATACTGGTAGCGACGCAACGTCGCGTCGTTACTTTGTATTGGGTTACAAGTGCTCGAACATTCCCCTGGCACTCCTTCCTGGACGGTTACGACCTGTCCACCCATTAAATCACGAAAAATGGGAACGCTCAAGCTTCGTTCTTCGCGTTTTAAGGCGCAATCCAGTGGTGTGCAAAAGATTATGGGTATGGTACGCAAAGCGAGTGACAATAATCACAAAAACAATTTATCTTTTTGTCAAATTGAATGCTGCTGATGACAAAAGATCGTCTATGGTTTAAAATCTGCAGAGGAATATTGGCGAATAAGTGGGAATCATTTTATATGTTGGCAATTTTCCGGATTGTCCGCACACACAGGGTAGGCATTGCTTATTTGCATATATGGAATGCACGCCACTGGCGCGATCGCGATTCGTAATTATACTAATACAATACGTACAAGGCAACGCCTCCATTGAAGTTCCCTGGTGGATTACGGCATTAAAGAGCTTAAATCCTTTAATCCTTAACTGTCATGCAAAATGTATTTAAAAAAACCACTAACAACTTTAACTGTTATAATCTATACTAAAGGACCTGGGTTTTTGGGTTATAGACCACAATCAGCCACTATACGCAGGTTAACCGAGGTGTTATATTCTCGACATCAAAGTTACATATAAAAATAGAAGATTATTACAAACCATACGTAACCAACGCTACTTCTAACAATATTCCACCCATGCATCGTGGCGACTCATCTGGTGTAATGGTTGAGACGTTAACTACTACACCATGGGTTTCGGGTTCAATCCCCGGGCAGTACAAACATTTGTGTGCATGAACATGTCTTTATTGGTCTGGGTGTTTCTATGTTTAATATGTGTGTATTTACAAAAAAAGTTTCGAAATCTGTTAGTTCGTTGTTTAGAACCTATATTACAGGCTAATGCTTAGTTTGGGGGATATTTATTTATATGCCTCGGCTCCAATACTAACTAAACCAATACACGCAAAACTGTTATGATATAAGTCATACTGTATGCATAAACGGAGAAATAGCGCTGCTAAAGGGCCACATAGGGCAACAGCGCCGTGACAAACGAGCGCCATTCCGCGCTGAACCAACTGTCACGTCAGATTAACACTGAACTGATAACATTCAGAAGCTAGCCCGCGTCTGCAATGAAAGCGGCTAGCGGAAAGCTTTAAACTTACAGTTGGGCAAATACAATCCTTATTAGTATCGGATCGGACGAGCGTCGGTGGCTCAATGGACTGTCGCCTTCCTACCGGGAGGGCTGAGGTTCAAATCCCGACGTACCAATGTGTTTTCGAATTTTCGAAAATATATGTGCGTTATTCGACGCTCTTACGGTGAAGGAAAACATCGTGAGGAAACCTTCATGCACGCCTGCAAAGAGATTCAAAGGTTGTGTGTCAAGTCGTCCAATCCGCACTGGGCCCGCGTGGACGACTAAGGCCTAATCACCTTATACGGGTAGGCTCGTGCCCCTCGGTGGGGTCGTTTAATGAGCTGATGATGATAGTATCGGATTAAATATTACACATTTCCAAAGCTAAAGTAATCTTAGAGTATATTCTGAAGACAGCTGCATGGTGTTGTTGTTGATGTTATCTCGGATAAATAAATTATATGATTTCTAAGTAATTTAGAGGGCGGGACGGTCTATTCGCTCATCTGGTGTTAAGTGACATGACAATAGTCATTATTTTTCGTCGACACCGCCCTGTCGATGTTAGATATCTTATACCTGGTATTTCATTACTCGTAGCTCCAGTTACCTCATTCCAAAACAAAACTGCAAAACATTCCTATTTTACGGGACGATATCTGGCACTGCGGTGGTACCAACTTATACGACTCAGTACCGAGTCTACCCCCTAGTAAATTGTAATCTAATCCTCGCGTCCTATCGACTCCTTGGACTTTTGTATTTAGACCAAGCCCACAGCATTTGTACCCGCCGACAAGGCATCACCTGCACGCGCTAAAGCCACAAAAGCTAGAGATAAGCCCGCGGAAGCACGCCCGTACAGGACCCCAATTCCGATAACTTTATAAGACTAAAAGGATCGCAATTGTGTATCAATAGTAAAATATTTCACTCATTCGGTATGTTCTATGGTAGAATTTTAATTGGTAATATGAAACAATTCATTTAACTATACAATTACCATTTTAAAATATCAAAGTTGTACTGGAATAACAAATTTACAGTAGCATTTAAGGGTCGTAATGGTGTCCTGATGTCAAGTATATTAGTAGAATCGTGGCCCACATGGCGGGCGCTCAGCTACGTCCGCGATTTATCGCCCAAACACCGAACATAACGAGTGCGTATAACTCTACAACTCTAGGAATGTGCTGCAAATGTTGCCAACTGCTAGGATTACCGTGTTTTATATTATTTCATGGCCACATCGCCACCCAAGGACGAATGCTACGAGAACGTTGTCAACTCTAAAAAAGGAGGAACGGAAAGATGGTAAAAACGGGAAAATTTGAGGCTCCTGTAACCTCGAAGAAACACAACACACGTTGTTCACACCGGTATTCTAAGAGACCGCCGTAGCAGGGTTGCCACCTTTAGGGGAAAAAATCGGGATGATTGGGCATCCATCAGTCACGTTCGCAGTTAGGTCCTATCATATTATGACGCATGTGACACAGTCTAAGAAAATGAAACTTTATTTTGTATTTATCATATAAATCTTTTAGATTACTTTATCCATTGGTTTTCCTTTTTGTTATGATCCGATTTTAATAATTCTATATCAAGTTTGTTATTTATGATGTTATTTGATTGATCCTGACGCATATTGTCAAAAATCAGGACAAAATCGATAGGCCGTCATGACCCGGGACAATGCCTTCGAAATCGGGACTATCCCGGCAAAATCGGCACGGGTGGCAACTCTGGACCGTACTACCACTCTGATTTAGATGGCACATTCGTGCAATTTTCAACATGAGGCAAGAAGTAGCTATATTCCCCACCAACCCCGAGAAGATACAAAAATTGTACACATGACCACGCACCTTGCATTGATTTCTTCCAGCAAACACAACGTCAACATAAACATGGTTTATACGATTCCGCCAGCCGCCAATGTCATGTGCGATAGCTATTACACGGGACGGGATGACAATGTACTTCAAGATGGTCGAAAATCTCAAAGTTCCAAAAGTCAGACGCGTACCGGTACCAACAACAATAGACATAATCATAATATTTTAATCACCTTTATTTGCAGCATACAATAGGTGCATAAAAATGTGTACATAGAGATGTAAAATACTATTAATACGTAAACTTTTATCAAGATATGGTGAATATATATCAACTTATAAAAACAAAAGCAAAAGAAGGATGACAGATATGTCATCCTTCGATAGCAAATATGATATTAATAGATATTAATTGTCGCTTCGTTATTGGTAGAATTTTTTTTTTTCAGAAAAAGATAACTCGTCTCGGCTTTTTCAAAGGTACGAGATATTTAGAGGCTCCTTATAAATCTATTCACTCTAAGGTACTTTTAAGGAGCCGATCCAGGGTAACTTAGTTCCGCCTTGGAAGTTATAAATAGGAAAAATTGTATTTGTTTTATTTCGCGTTCCAAAGGAATTGTATAAAAAGTCCGTCTTCTAGTTTTAAGTTACCTCCCAACCAATTTTCTGACAAATCGGTTCAGGTGGCCTTAAGTTCTGAATCATGTAACTAACACTACACGCTTTTATTTATAGTTTTTCAGACGCAATACCCTTTGACTTTGGATGTCATCAGGTTTCACGTATCTTGAAGTGAAATAAAAATTTACTAGAAAAAAGATATATATTTTACTAGAAAATAAATGTTTACAACATTCTTTCGATTTGTACCATTCCATCATCAATATATAGATAGCTCTGACTATAAAATGCTATGTTGGCATCACTTGCGTGCACTCCTCTAACAAGATCTGGGAGGGCTTAGCATATTTACGGCGTGCCAACCGAAGACAACTTTACCGTGCCACCGCCAAACTTGTAGTGTCGTGTAAGGCGTTATAATAATAGTAAATACACACGGACGCTCTTTACCGATGTCGGGATTGTAACTCGATCGCTGAAATTGATGGTTACAAGTGATACATGTACGCTTCGCATCAATGATATTCTGTATATATAAAGGAAGATACGCCAACCGTGCCTCAAAAATGAACCAAAGATAATACAGTTGTAGGCTCTTTGTTTAGGTAAATGTACGCTCATTCGAAATATGTGTATGTGTGCTGTCGCTGCATTCGGAACACTTTTTTCGATTTTTTGTGAGCATATCACGAATCTATACTTTTTACATCATTGCTTTGCATGCCATGTGTGTTATGAAAGCCTGTTCTACATAGTCGTTACGTAATCGGCATTATGCCCTATCAAATTGTTTGCGCATGTTTTAAAACCTGATTAAAACTTAAAGTTCAATCAAAGAATACGATTTTGTGCTGAGAATCATATGCGATCGCCGATTGTCCGGTGAAGCTGTAAAGGCTATCCTCGGCCGATACTAGTCCTAGAAATAACCTAACAAATTAAGATTTTTTAATGAAAATATAGAGGTAAACAAGCTCACATCTAAATCTCAAAAAGGCTAAACATCGAGCCAATTCGTGGCGTTAATTTTGTTCAAAAACGCTTTTTAATGGCCAACGAGCTACTGTATTTAAGTGACCCTTCGCCATGACCTGTGAATCTGCCTGAATTCCTTCAGAACATTCTAGATCTTATCCCCAAAGTCGGAACGTCCTCGTCTTGTCATCGGCACATAACGGGCCGACTTTGCACCTTATCGTGCCGCGATCTCATTGGCTAATGCCGACCGCCAATTACGCTGACTGACGCGTCCGGGGCAAATTGCAAAGTGACGTTTGGACGTTTAGGTGTAAAACCGCATAAGTTTAAATCAGCAAGTTTTATATATGTAATTTCACTACATTTGGCCGAATACCACTGACGTCTTGCGTGTTACCTAGTTGGAATAGCTATGATCGCTTAGAGAAGATACAAGAATTAGAAATCATCGAACTATTACATAGGAGGCACTCATTGCTTTTTATAAAACATTTAAACATATTAGTAATATGAATATGCTTTTGCCCTTATTTAGCGGCGAGAGGAAGTAAAAATCTAATTAAATTAATGCACTAATAGTATCGAAAAGCGGTATCTGCTGAAATGCTAGATCATGAGTGTCTTTACCTACAGTATGCATTTATTTTATTACATTTCTTTTTCACACAAAAAACTTGACGCTAAATACAATAAAAACCTATATTCATCAACTTATCATCTCAGTCAACTGAAGTAGCAGAAGATTTAACCTTTTAACCGCCAGGATTCCAGACAATAGAAAGTCTATTGTTTATGTTGGATATGGCCTTAGCTGTGGTTAATGGGTACTTTTAGGCCGTGACTGTATACTGCTTGACTTGGGCCTACTGTAAGATAGTGAAGCATAAATATAAATAAGCTTATAAAAAGATAATACTTAAGCAAGTCGATCGTCACCTAACAAGCTATTCGAGTGACATCAGCTATAAATTAATCATATTGTTTTAGTTGCAATCACATAAGTGTTCTGTACGGACCAAAACCGAGTAAAGACTTTGATATCGGTTTTATTTATTTAATCATTTATGCACACAGTAATACAATAAAAACAGGTACATGAAAAAAATTTTACAAAGGCACTGCTTATTTCATTATGAAATTTCTTCCAAGAGGCCTAAAAATAAAGGAAATTAAGTGAGAGGTAGACAGTGTGCACACATATACTGCATACATACACATACATACATATACACATATATATACATACATATATACACACATACATATACATATATACACATAATACATACAGAGGTTAACAAATAATAAAATATAATAAATACATTATATATATAATATATATATATATATATATATATATATTATATATATAATATATATATATATATATATATAATATATATATAATTAGTCAAATATATAAAGAAACAAAAATTATAAAAATATAGATAAAGGTTTTTAAATTTCAACAAAAGCACAAAAACTTAATATGTTTATGGATTTTTAAAAACACAATTATATTATGAAATAGAAGAAAGATAGTATTCTTTAACACGACTTTTAGATGGTAAGGAATTCCACAACCTCACTGCTATGAACGGAGAAGGAGTAAGAAAAAAAGTCGGATTATGGTTGGAAATTTAAGTGAAGAACTCAGGTGGGATCTACAAGGAGATGTTAATTCACGTGCGAAGGAAACCGCTTTTTAAGATACGTTGGATAAGATGGATTGTAAAGTGTATTGTAGAGAAAGCAAAGTATCCGAGTATTTCTACGAAGTCTAATGGGTAACCATTTAAGCTCAGATCGAAAACGTGAAACATGTCATACTTTTGTGCTGACCATAAATAACCGAATGGCAAGGTTTGAAGGCATTCAAGTTTGTTTAATTGGTCTTCTCGTGACA
The DNA here is from genome assembly GCA_019425675.1 of Leucinodes orbonalis. Classification (NCBI taxonomy): domain Eukaryota; kingdom Metazoa; phylum Arthropoda; class Insecta; order Lepidoptera; family Crambidae; genus Leucinodes; species Leucinodes orbonalis. The sequence goes on from PQWD01005735.1 coordinate 70,600, forward strand.
TCCAGATAACATACGTCAGCATAATCGATTAACGGCAAGAATAAGAGAGTGGGCAAGAGTTAATTTTAGTAGCCATGGTAAGAACCACTGCAGACATTTTAATGTATGGAAGGTATAATATACTACGACTAACTGCTTTTTTAAATGAAGCTCCAATCCAGAGGTCGAAGATAACCCCCAAATTTTTGCGAGTTCTGAAAACAATATAGGGACACCGTCCAGAAGTACCGAAGAAATAGAGGATATGTCAAGAGAACTACGCGTACGCCTACCACCAATGATCAATGCCTGTGACTTTTTCGGGTTGACAAATAACCCATACGAACGCGCCCAGGCACTTACTCTGCTTAAATCCTCGTTAATGGCAGTGATGGCCAACTCAGCGTCAGTTACAGGAAATTGGCGATAGATTTGTAGGTCATCAGCATAGAGGTGATAATTGGAGGTAATAAGATGGGTAACAGAGTTTATTAGCGACCCCGAAGGTAAGAACTAAACCAACTCAAAGAAGAAGGAGAGAAATTAAGAGTATGAAGGATAGCAAGAAGAACATCAAAGTCAACAGAATTAAATGCATTGCTAAAATCTAGTAAAACTAATACGGTAAGGGATTTACTTTCCATAGCCCAACGAATATCGTCAGTGACATTAAGTAAAGCGGAAACTGTACTGTGACCCGCACGAAAACCGGATTGGTATGAACTAAGGAGACAATTGGCAGACAGGAAAGAAGACAGCTGCTTGTGCACTATATGCTCAAGAACTTTAGATAGGAATGGTAAAATGGAAACAGGACGAAAATCAGAAGGAAGAATGGGACTTGCAACTTTAGGCAGCGGAATGATATGTGCAGATTTCCAGGCAGTGGGAAAACAATTCGTAGAAAGGGAAAAATTAAACAAATGGGTCAGGACAGGGAGAACACTAGGAAGAATGCACGTTACCATTCTTGAGCTAAGATCATCACTACCGACTGCAGTAGAACTGATAGCCAGAACAGATTTCCTCACATCCTCCTCAGATACAGGTGCAAGCTTAAAATTAGGACAAGAAGGCATAGGTAATTTGGAAATCTCCGACAAAGTGTTTAGTTTTGCGCACGGGTCTAAGGATACAGGTGGAAGAGAAAAGTGATTGTTTAGCAAATTCAAATCAGTAGCCTCGTGACTACACACAGGAGATTTACCGATACCCACTGATTTCAGAAATTTCCACGTGTCTGTAGGGCTACGATCCAAAAGCGAATCATTAAAGTAATGCCTTTTAGCATCCCTACACTTATTCCGAAACGACTTGTAACAAGCCAAATTATCATCAGATGGGCATCTTTTAAACCTGCGTTTGGCTCTGTCCCTAACCGCCATATAATATTTAATCGATGAAGTAATCCAAGGAGCAGGGTTGTGTTTAATTTTCACTCTTTTTATAGGGACATGTCGATTAAAAAGATCGAGAATTAAACCAGTTAAATTCTCAACCACAAGGTCAATACAAGTTGTAACGCATCGAGGTCTATGCCGGAATATCAAAAATCAAAAAAATCAAAAATGTTTATTTTCATTCAAAGAAAGTTTACATTTTATTAATTAAGGTCGAAGTCACCTTTTAAGCAAGTATATGCCTGTGCCAGGTGACTCCGCTCTTTTTATCTACAGTTATACAATATAAAACAAAAAGTAATACTTTAGTATCAGAATACTTAATAAGTATTCATTACAAATATAATATAAAACATAGAAATCACTTAAGGTAATTTTTGTATCGAACAGGTGCGCAACGAGTTACTTATGCGCGTACGTGTAAAATGTGTGTGTGTAAGTATGTGTAAAACTTGTGTGTCTTTATGGGTGTGTGTAACTATGTTTAAAAAGGTGTATGTGTGAGTGTGTGTGTGACACTTACGTGTCAAAAGTGTGACGTGTGTGCGGTGTGTGTAAGTACTATGTTATGTGTAGAAAGTGTAAATGTGTGTGTGGTGTGTGTATGTCACTTAAGTAGTGAGTTTGCTGTTTAGGCCCTACTTCAGTATTTCTTCTGTTTCATTATAATTCAAACTCTTCAGCCATTTTGTCAGTACTACTTTACATTTACCTGATGTCACTGAGTAAATATTCAGATTTTTATTAATAAGGTTGTAGATTTTTGCAGCCATATTAAGGTATTGAATTTGGGCAAAGCGTGTGTGAACTCGTGGGATGGTTAAAATTTTATAGTTCCTTCTTCTTTCTTCAATAATTGGGGTATATACCAATGATGTATGCTGTTTTAGAACTAAATGTAGTACATAAAGTTTCCGGACTGATAATAAGTCAGACTCTGCATAAAGAGTTTCAGTTTGGAATCTTTTCTTTTTAAAAGTCATCACTTTTATAAGAGCTCGCTGTGCTCGTTCGATCCAAAAATTTTGTTTTAACAGCCCCCCCCCAGAGAATTATACAATAGGTAGTTATTGATTGTGCCAATGCAAGATAAATCTGGTATAGTAGTGTTTTAGAAGCAACGAATAATTACGAAGAAATGCATAATGTCAAAGTCAAAGTCAAAAACATTTATTTCAAATTAGGCTTACAAAAAGCACTTATGAACGTCAAAAAATATAATAAAAAACGATTAAAATACTAAACTAAAAATATGAGTTTTGATGCTATGAAAAAAAAAGCGCTTCAGTGGTTTGGCCTGTTGAGAAAGAAGCACTCAAGAAAACTCAACAGTGTAGCCTTTTTTTAAAAACATTTCATTTTCCTTAATGTAACAATATATCATAAACACTGAAATAGCTGAGCAGTTTAAGACCACGGATTTTTATCACATAAATATTCGTCAATAGTGTGTGTAGTACCCTTTTTTAGAAAGGTGGTTTTTTATTCTAGCTTTAAACATGTGTAAAGGTAACTCACAATATTTTGCGGTACCTTACCTTATGAAAAACTTTATACATCTTCCTATAAAAGATTTACCTACTTTATGTAGTCTCAAGTCTGGAACAGCAATTTGTTTCTATTCCTATATTAAAATTGTGTGAGTCACAATTTTTTTTAAAGGTATGATAGTATTTACGGACGTAAATTAAATTTTCATTAATATATTGTGATGCTATAGTCATTATATTTATTTCTTTAAAAAGTTCCTTAAGAGAGTGACGGGGTCTAAGGTTGTAGATAAAACGAATAGCTCTTTTTTGTAGTACAAATATTATATTAATGTCGACAGCTGAGCCCCACAACAGTAGACCATACGACATGACACTATGAAAATAACTAAAATAAACCAATCTTGCTGTTTCTACATCTGTCAAGAGCCTTATCTTCCTAACAGCATAAGCTGCCGAGCTAAGTCTACCAGCCAGTGATTCAATGTGAGGCCCCCATTGTAACTTTGAATCTAAAATTATACCAAGAAATGCAGTGGAGTTTACAATGGGGCTTCCTCTTAGGCGGACGCAAACGATAGGCAAGGTAGGTAATATCGTGGTATGAAAATGAAGCCGTTAATTGACCGTGAGTAGAAATATACTCGGTTTCGTGAAGATGCAAAGGCAAAGGCGAACAGCGAAAACTCCATCCGAAAAAAGAGTTGCAATTTATGACTTACGCGATTTGCACCTTAGCCATCCGAATTGACATTAACGTCGCGCGTCGTTTCGGCACAGTAGGGCGCAAGTCGCGACCCTTGCGGCACGTGCTGACGCCTCGTCAATTACACGGCTAAACGTGTGTTTGCACGTCGAATGTTTATCTGTACTAATAAATTATTTATCATTGCCCCGGTTTGTGACGACAGCCGCAGTAGCTAAAGGTTGCGTCAATTAATGTACGTTTGCATACGAAACGCTTCAATCGACTTATACAATTTCAATATTACATTAATACAATACTGATAAAATGGTTTCATATATTTGCGAATATTTTTAAGGGGTTTTCTCGCAAAAAAAAATATAATTTAAAAAAATGAGAGCAGTGCGGGGCTAGTTGAGTAATTTTTTACTTGAGCGGATTTATGTAACAACCAATTTCCGAAGAGCGAAGCCATGGGTAAAATCATTTTATTATACTGGTATCAACAGTATATTAAAATTCCTCATCGTGTGGTGACGTCAGACATTTAAGCAAAATAAGTATTACTTGATATTATTATGTATAAGCAGAGCACTTTCAACTTTATACGTAACATTAGCTTAAACTTTAATAAAAAAAAGCAATTATGTTTGCTTTTGCTCCTACAGGTTTCTTTCAATGAAACAACACCCGAAAAAATTACCACTGATAAACGACAAACCATCTAAAATATCACTAACATTTTGTGGACACTGCACTGCAGCCGACAAATGATATATGTGGACAAAATAATATTAATTCCGTGAACGCAAACATAACATCCAAGATTCATTTAAGACATGAAATACAATATAAACCGGGCTGATTAACGACCGACTTGCGTTTCTTCAGAAAACCTCACAGTCAAGATATGGATCATTAATTTCTGTTAACTGGAGCAAAAGCTGGAACTAAAAAGCACGATACGTCGCACAGAAGGCCGTAAATTGTGCAAAGTCACAATTAGGGTGAAGTAGAGGCAACCTTCCTCATAACGAGATTTTGCGATACAACATGAGCTTTTTAAGTAGATACTTTCGTATAGTTTTATAGTAAAACTGTTTGGAATTTAAAGTAAGGCAGGTGCTTGTAACTTTTTACATTCTTATTTTTAAAAGCATGCTTTAAAAAATACATGTTAATTTGTGCATTATTTACGTACTTGTTATAAAGTGTTCTTAATTGTATGCTTATTATTTACCAATATACTTTTATCGAAAAATTTTATGATTTGAATTATTGTAAATGATTTGTATAATTCACCACAAAATCATTATTTATTTTTTAAGAAATAGTCTTTTCTTGTGTCATTATTAAATAATTACTTAGCACTTACTATTTATTATCCTTCAATTACTAGCTTCAATAATATAAGGCGTCAGTTTTGTTTTAAATATTATTCGAACAAAATATCAAAATAATCTACATACAACTGGCAATCGACATAGGTGCTTCGCACGAGCCGAGATGCATTACGAAGGAACTTATTCCTTCCATTGTTAGAAACTGTTAAATATTCACGAGAGACAAGAAAATTTGCATTTAGCCGGCTGTATGTGAGTCTCAGTGGCTGGTGTTTACGGTAAATAGCTCATTACCCAAATAATTCCGAGGCAACGTTTCAATGGTTGGGCCAAGCGAGCGCTTCTATTGTACGAAGGGATTTTGCGGATCGTGAGAAGATATCATGAGGGTGACCATGGAGTTATATTTATAATTCCTTAGTTTACTATGGTCCTCCATTATACATTATACACACACACAAACATAGCTGTGTGTGTGTGTGTGTGTGTGTGTAGTAGCTATGGAAGTGGCTGTGTGAGTTACTTACTATGCCGCGCAATGATATAAAAAAGTATATATACAGAATATCATTCATGCCGTAAAAATAAAAGCAGTGTTTAGGCTAAAGCTAAGCTAAAAGAAGTACCTAAATTTTACATCAGAATAATTTTCCATATGAAACGGAATCAATAACATGATAAAGATTTTTTATTACTTATAACTTTGTCATTGCTTAGTTCTATATTTCATAATGTTATTTTTATGTAAAGATAAACTACCTGCTTAAAAAAAACAATATTCAGGCGTTTGCCTTACTTTAAAAAAAGCATTGGTTTCACCGTGTAAACTTGATTATGTTTTAAAATATGCTTTCTTCAGTTAATAAATTTCGTTTGGAAAACAATAACAAGATGGCCGCCCCACAATGGCGCTATCTTGGCACGTGGCGACCCGCGACCCGCTTCCGACGTCGTGCGCGGACGCTCGCGTACGTCTACACAGCCTTTGTTGTAGGCTGCTTGTTATCACGCTTGAATAAATGACTCACTAACGTTAAATTATTATACGTACTGTACTATATCATATTGGAATTAGAAACTGTGTAGGTTCACCTTAATTTCACATAATGTCGTGTGAGCTACACTTTATAAATCAAGAACGGCTAAACCAAATTAGCTGAAAATTGGTAGGGTGGTAGTTTAGAACCAGGGCATGAACAATGAATACTATTGGATTTTTATTTTGTTCCCGTGGGACGTTATATAAAACAAGGTATAAAACAAACTCAAAATTGGCTAATTCATTACTTCTAAGGGCTCATTACGGTTCCTGCGTTTAGTTTAACCGTTACACACCATGTAGTGTTTGTTTATTTATTACGAGTTACCCCGGGGAACTTAGAATGGGACTAATAAATTGGCAAATTTGGGATTTCTTTGTACCATATTTTGTCACGTCCTACAAGAACGGTATAAAATTAACGTAATACAATCCTATATCCGTCTTTTGGATTTGAGCTACCTCCCCGCCCATTTTCTGTCAAATCAGCTCAGGTATTCTTGATAAATAATAAAAGTAACAGCACTTTATTAATTATGTTGATATATTATGTATGACTATTTTGCTTTTTATAAGTTCTAGTGTGATTTTGAGTTGCGATATTTATAATTTTTTTTTTCTTCCTCACAATGAAATATCAAGAATTGTTTACTGGCGATTAACGTCGAAATAGCAATAACAACAGCGCGCAAATCACATTCGCGCGTGGGCGCAAATCGGCCACCGATCACACTTGCAAATTGTCAGCTAGACTGACCATAGGTAATGCTGCAGTCTAGCCAGCCAACTGAATGCACCGTCTTTGCTTTAGAACGTGTAATCGATTTACAAATTCTACTGAGTGTACAAAGACACAGATGCAACTAAATTTAGAAGGGAACTAAACATTTCTTTTACTGAAGAATTCTATTATTTTTATATTGATTAAGTAGTCAACTTATAAAAGACAACTGTTAGTTAAACTTAAAGATTGATGGGTTTTTTTTTAATCTAAAGTCATAATTTATAAACAAAGTAAGTGTATTTTCACACTAAACACAATTGCATGTCGTGGCAACCTGTAATTGAATCTGCACTTGGCATGTTATATCTTACTTTAAGTTATTGTATTATAGATTAAATTAGTGTAAGATTTGTTGGTTGTCCATAATAAATAAATAAATAAACTTATATATTGAAATATTTTCATAAATATATCAAAAAATAGTAAAAGTGTAATGTTGGAGCGATAAATGAGCACGTTTACAGAACATAAACTTCCAAAAAGTTTGTATTCATGTAAATATCAACAATATGACCCCAACAACAAGTTGTACAAATAAAACAAGACATCAAGTAGTGAAAATGTTTATTTAAAATTGTTAAATATAGACAAATACACTACGAATGAGATCTTACTTAGCTAACACCTTATTGTTAGAGTCAAACTGTTGGAATGAAAATAGCTTTAAATCATAATTTTTCACAAAAAAATACACATTTATTTAATCATTTTAAAATCTTATAAATGTTCATTTGATAAATAATTTTAATAAGTATTATGAAACGATAAAAAACAACTTGATAATTTTGAAAATCAGTACAAATTCTTAAGAGTACTAAACTACTACTTATACTTAAATCAACAACACGGGAAAGATAAAAATATAAGGGCACAACAATCACATTGTTTTTTTCTATCACCTAAATTTAAATTATGCAATAGCATTTTTGAATAATATTCAATTTCCCTGTTTCAATAATACTTAAAATCAGTTATAGACTACACTCCGAAACGTTTTTGCTTCTATCAAATTCACCCACAAGAAAGATCTATTATCAGTTTTACATCATTACCCGTAACCATAGATAAAAAAAGAAAATATTCGCAAAAAATCTGCACTTACAACTAGAATACAGACAACGGCAAAAGAGACATGCTTTAAGCATTACCTAACAGTCAACACTATTTCGCCTATATCCAAATAAAACTGTCTTCAAAAGTGTGCTGTCATTAAAAAAAAAAGTCCAAAGAGTAGTTTTATATTTTAAAACAATATAATATAAAATTAATTGCAACACGCACTGAATGAACAGGATTGCAATTAAAACGTTACATCCTTATATATGATTTAATCTAAACCTGTTAGCACAAACCACAAACATACGTACGTATTTATTACTATCCACAATTAATCTAAGATCGATACGTACTACAAGAAAATAACAGAGATTCTCCTAAACTAAGTATTATCTTTGAAAAAGTTCAAATATCCGAGATACCTAACACTGAAATAAGAAATTTAAAAAATAATAACATAGTAGACAGACTCTCTGATGGTAACTGGCTTATGTCGCCTGTTATACAATACACCAATGGTCCCAAAGTGGAATCACTTCCTTCAATTAATCAATCATCTAGCCAACCTATTATTACCTGCTGAACATAGGCCTCTTCCAAGGATCAACCATGTCAAGCCTGTGTAGCTTGACATGGACACATCCAGTATCCACCTTCTACTAGTCAATTTCCTCAAATAAATAAATAAATATCCACTGACATTCACAAAGCGCCATCTAGCCCCATGTTGTAGCTAGCCTGTATTATGGGTACTAAACAACGGATAAATATACTTATATACATTTTTTATTTTGTAAATACATACATATTATACATAGAAAACACCCAGACCATTACAAACAGACATGTTCATGCACACAAATGTTTGTACTGCCCGGGGATCGAACCCGGAACCCTTGGTGTTGCAGCCGACCTCTCAACCGCAACACCAAATGGGTCGTCGAATGGTCAGTCTATGACGCCAAATGACATCCAACATTAATTTGTATCATGTTTATATTAAGGTATCCAGTAAGTTTACAAACTATATCTTGTGCATGGAACACAATTATTTAAAATAACATTATGTATTAGGAATAGATAATATTGAGTCACACGCAGATGACCTTTCTACACGGATCACCCTAAGGTGATCTTTTACGAAGTTGGTGATGAAAAATATTTATTTTTCATTACAAAACCTAACTTGACACACCAAGTATGAGCCAATATATACTGGTTTCGTATACAGAAAAACAAGGTCGACGAACGTGAGCTACCTTTAAAATATCAAAAGGATATATTCAAAACGAAACAATGCTATCACAGTTTATCCACTGGACGAGATCTCTTTTCCTACAATAGAATCACACGAAACACTGGAACTAAATTAAATACATAAAAATCCTATAGACGTCTATAAATTTATAAATCTATTGTGCAGACAATCACTTAGTTTCTATGGATAAATGCAATGGTCATCACAACTAGCCCCTCAACTAAACCGTTATTCCTCAAATATTACCATAATATTATGACAGTGATATGGTTAGAAAAAAACGGATTTAACTTAGCTTGCTTAGCATTATGTATGGTTTTGACAACCTTAATTAGTCTTACTAAGATGAACTTACTTAGCTTACTAATCAAATATTGTGCCACTCTTCTCGTATAAAGACTGCTTTTTTCGAACCAGTGGTAAAGTCGTATAAATATAATAAACAATTGAAGATTCAAAAGTATCTGCATTAAGATTTATTGTATAAAGTTATTTTGAGTTTGAATCTTGCTGATGTTACACAGAGAAAGGAGTTTATTTAACGATAGATAATGTTAACACTAACTGACACTAGGTTAATAAATATATTAGCCTCCATGTAATAATAAGTTAGTTTCCTTTTCACAATAAAAGGAAGTAATTCAGAAAGGATTATATTTGAGGAGTGTTTAGAATTTAAAACCTATACAAGTGCCCTGCGAATATCAAATGAATACTGTATTATTCCATCCGTATAGTACGTAGTGGTTTCATACCTATTACTCAAACGTTATTATCTTATTTTCTCTTTAAGTTATGTTTTAAAGGGAAACATACATATTTTTTGACAACAAAATTTTGAACCTTATTAAATTAGACATTACATAAAAAAAAATTTTTTTTAAACCTTATGCAATGATATTAGTCGCAATTATGCAGTTGTATTAAACCGCTAACCCAATGGTCCTTTATCTACAACTTGCCCGTACACTAAAGGACCTATCAGATCCATGATATCAGACATGTAAAATGAAACCGATAATAAAAAATAATACGCACTTCCGTTGTCGGCGACGCTTGCTCTGGCCTGACCTGCAAACAAAAATAAATATAAAGTATTCCAAAAACATTGAAACAGCGCCATCTAGTTAAAGCAAGGAAAAGCTCCTTACCTTAACTTATTGAGGGTATAAATCGACTGATAAACGTACTTAAATACTTATTTTTGTAAATACACACCTTAGTTAGATAAAATACAATTACCTAGATACACATCAATCAGAAGAAATATCAACCTTAAAATGTCGAGCGCTTAACACATTCATTAAAATTTCAACCTTAAGGCGTTAAAAGGGTACAAAATCAAAAACGAGCATACTACTACGTACTGAAAGTAGCGAGCGCCGTGATTATGATGAAAATTTCTGTTAAGTGATAGCCAGACATGACAGAGCGGTCTCTAAAAGGAGACCAACAACTGATAGACAGTTATTATCATCAATGCCGCACTGCGCCGTCACCCGAGACAACAGATGTTAGGTCTCTTATACCCGGTAATTTCACTAGCTACAGTGCCCTCATCCGAAAACAAAGTGCATAACACTCCTGTTTCACGGGATGATATCTGGCACTGGTGCCATATAGGTGCGGTGGTCTTTAGATACAAAGAGACTTGTTCATCACAAAAATATTTTTGTACAACCATGCAACAGCATCGACGCACATGGTTGTAGCATGAAGAAGTCAAAAACATGACTTTCGTCTCCAGATTCATGCCAACCCATTTGGTATACGTAGTTGAGACGTCGCCACTACACCTAGGTTCGGGTACCATCCCAGGCAGTCAAATTTTTTTTATTTTGTTTTGTACATAAGTTGTTTTTTTGATTAATTAAGTTTGTTCTAAGGTTGAACTAAAAAGTTACAAAAGAAGCAATGAACATGTTTGTTTCAAAAAAATATATATAACATAAGTATGTTTATCGACGACCATTTGGTGTTGCAGTTGAGACGTGGACTGCAACACCAAGGGTTCGGTTCGATTCCGGGCAGTAAAAACATTTGTGGGCATGAACATGTTTTTGTAATGATCTGGGTGTTTTCTATGTACAATATGTATGCATTTACAAAAAAGATATAAGTATGATTACCGTTGTTCAGTACTATAATACAGGCTTCACGCTCACTTGGTAGATGGCGCTGTGTGAATGTCAGTGGATATTTTTATTATTTACCTGCGCCATTGTATTCCTGTACGCGGTGTACGGGATCAGCTTCGCCCGTGATGGTGGGATAGAGCACGCATGACGTCACGCGCCTGTTCGACGCGAGCGCCACCACGCGACGTGCGTCGATGAATGCAACCGTCACCGGACCTGGCACAAATACAAATAAATAAAATAAATAACATAAAAAAATATCACGATATTCCAGGCATCTAGCCAAGTTAGCGTGAAGCTGTTTATGGGTACTAATAACGGATAAACATATTTATATATTTTTCAAGTAATATATACATATTAAATTGGAACACCACCCCAGACCATTACAAACAGACATGTTCATGCACACAATTTATATGCCGGGGATCGACCCGGAACCCGGAACCCTTGGTGTTGCAGTCGACTACTCAACCGCAAAACCAAATAGGTCGTAAAAAAAAAATCCACTGACATTGCCATCTAGCCCCAAGTTAAGCGAGAAGCTGTATTATCACTTACATCAGGTGAGGTCCTGACCGTTCGGTTCACTTGGTATCATGAAAAAGATGAATGTAGGTGGATATTTACTACTACTACACCAAGGTTCCGGGTTCGATAGCCAGTATACATTTGAGTGCTAACATGCTGTATTGGTCTGGGTGTTTGTCTATGTATAATATGTATTATTTAAAAATATTATATAATGTTTAGTTGTTTAGTACTACAAGCTTGCTTTTAATATGAGGCTGAATGGCGCTGTGTGATTTCAGTGGATATGTTTATTATTATTTATTAGAACCGTGTGGAGATTCTTTGATAAAATCATCATCATGATCATACCTGTTTCTAGCAGGCATGATCCATTCCGCTAATCACTTACCATCAGGTAAAAGGCGGTCCAATGGGAGAAGATAAGAAAAAGGAAAAGCATCATCAGCTCATATACGTCCCCACGAAGAGCGACCCTTATGGCCTTAACCGTACACGCGGGCCAGTGCAGGTAGGCCGACTTGACGACAACGTTAAGGCGTGCGCAGGATTTTTTAAGCAGCGGGACAACGGCTTACCTGTCTTCCGAAGCAGGGAAGGATCAAGATCTATTTTCGATCACCCATCTGACAACCGACATTGCGACAGTTACATGACTTATGCGATCATAATGAAAGCATAGCGCTAAGCATCGAGCACTTAATGTTATACCTAATCCATTGAACGCGAACGGACATAATAGAAAATATAAATAAGGCGTCATTGGCGAATGGCGATCAAGGCTTAACAGGACTGTTACAGTATATGATGCTGAAGCATTCTACTATAATCCGTGCTTGGGTTGGGTTGTCTGTCCTGGCAGTTATATGTATAAGAAACAAAATGACATTTTTAAAATCCTTCTACGCTAGCATAGCATTTATAGTTCCAGAAAAGAGCCCTAATGAACATTATTAAATAGCTTCAGTAAGTTAAGCCGTGGACAAAAGTAAGTAAGCAATAATACTACCAAAAGGACTAAACAGTTGATTGATGTCATTGCCACTCTTGGGGAACGTCATGTGGAGACACGGGTCTCTCGACGGTTCGCTATTTAAAAAAAAATATTCAAATTTTGAATTTTTATGGAGCGTCGGTGACTAATGGTGGGGACTGTTGCTTTCTAACCGGGGCGGGCGCAGAGAATCCGCGTAAAAGTGAATTTCGAATTTTGAAATTATATGTAGTTTAATCGATGCCCTTACGGTGAAGGAAAACATGTGAGGAACTGCGCACGTGGAAGAGATTCAGGTTGCGTGAAGTCGGCCAATCCGACTGGACCGCGTAGACGACTAAGGCTATAGTGGGGACGTTTAATGAGCTGACGATGATAATTTTTTATCTTTTAATGTATCCATACTCGTGCTATGAAGGCAAATCTAATGATACTTATATGTAAAATCCGTCAATCATTTACTCGTTTAGCAAGCAGCATCAGCAGGTACTCTTTTTCTTTCTATCTTTAAATAATCATTACGATCATCATCATCAAACGTTCCACCTCTGTATAGGGTGTATATGCCTTAGTCGTCCCGCGGGACCGGAGCAGATTGGCGTACTTCACGCACCGTTGAATCTCTAGAGGCATGCGCAGGTTTCCTCACGATGTTTGAATTCACCGTCGAGCGTCGGATAACGTATATACAATATGAATTCTAAGATACATTAGTATTTGCCGGGTTTGAACTGCACCCAGATTGGAAGGCGACAGTCTACCACTGAGACCGACGCTGTATAATTAAATAAATAATAAATAAATATATGCATAACCGTTCGAACGTTAGCAACGCGCGGTGACAATTTAATTCATCTATTATGTTTGTGTATATCACACTACGCTGGCAGTACGCACGACACTTATATAGTGATAAACCGATGTAAGTTTCATTACATTTACTGAAGAATATTCAAGGTTAACCTACCATCGCGTCCGCTCATGTTCATATACGCGAGTCCTGGTGCGCTGTCCTCGCAGGAACAACTTGTTGAGATACGGCGAGAACGCCGAGTCCGGATGGGAACGGTGCCTCGATAGGTGCGCGTCATCGCGAGACATAACCCCGTCACGAACGGTCGTACCCGCTCGTGTGCTTCTCACTTGAAGCCAGGTACCGCGACGCTCGCTGACTCTGATGACGTCATCATACATCATAATCCCGTAATAATTAATAATTCGGTATGTTCCACCATCCGCAATAAAATACCAAACATTATTTTTATAAAAGCGCACATTTTATATGTCGTGTCATTGTACACTTTGTTTATTTGCAATAATGTATTTTTAAATACACTGAAACCAATAAATATTAGGTCAATTGATGATAGTGAGCAATGACGTCACATATCAACAATCTCATACAAAATATATGGAAACGTTTTTTGACAGATCATAAGTCAACGATTAGTGGTGTCAAATACCAAATACATTCCAATAATAAATATCCACTGACACTTACACAGCGCCATCTAAACCCATATTAAGGAGATGTAGTTAGGGTACTAAACACTGGCAAACATACTTATATATTTTGTTTTGTAAATACATACATATGAAACTAAACCCAGACAATTACAAACAGACATGTTCATGCACACATTTGTAATGCCCACATTTGAATTGAACCCGGAACCCTTAGTGGAGTAGCCGACGTCTCGTAGCTAGTGTGTTTGCTTTGCCTTTTTTCCTTTTATGTTTCTATTTTTACTTTATCGTTTCGAGGCTTAAAACGTAACCTTAAAATTTAATAAGAGGAGCGCGATGTGGGCCACATTATTGTTTAACTTTCACTTTTAACATTGTTATGTTTATAATATATATTGTTACTGTTTGCTGTTCCCAAATAAATAAACGTTTAGGTGATACCTACTTTAAAAAAAGGATATAATTGAAAACAAATACGTGACACGTTCAACTGTCTATTAGCAACCTAGATTTAATTTATCCACAGAACTATTTAAAAAAGCGTTCGTTGCTATAAACCGGTTAGTGAACCGGGTTTTTAAATATGAGATTTTTTTCAGGTAAAATATGAAGTTTTGATGTTTTATTTCGCAGCGTCGCGTCGTCGGCGTCGCACGCAATTGACTCACAAACGTACATTTTATATATAAGATGTGCGCGCCTAGTGTGACACATTAACTGTTTCTGACTTACGATAAGTTCAGATTCTATAAGCCGGTTTATTTAGAATTCAAGTATCGTTCCTATTTGGTTCCGTTCCGGAACGAAAATAGTTCAAAATCAGTTAAATAACCGGTTCATGTTAAACCGGTTTCAAGCACTGTACTACCAAAGTCTTTTGTTTAAAAACAAGTCCAATGGGCTTGTTCTCCCTCGAATGAGGTTGCAATTAAGTGACGTAATGGAATGATTACATACTCTATTCCATAGTATATTTTCTACAAAGCCAAAATGTTACATACCAACCCTGGGCATCTTAAAGGGTTCTTCTGAGAGTGTCGAGTAGAGATGTTGTAAGACGCTTGAGTTCACCTTGTCCTTAAATGGAGGAAGGCTGGTCATGTATTTTGTATCAAGCAGCCTGAAAAACAATCATGAATATTAAAAAACTTTTCAATACTTTATAAACTTACAAAAATAATAAATATAATTAAAAAAGAGCAATTTGGTATTGAAGGGCAAAGTCAATGTATCATATGTACTTATTTATCATTTAATTAATAATCATATCAAGTCAAATTTTTTTCATCAACTAATAAGTCTTACAAATAATTTACACCAAAATATTTTAGGTCTAAAATATTTGAAAGACTTATTAGTTGAATAAACTAAAAACAACACTACACAATCAATTTTCTATTGATTTTTCTTGTGAAAACCTTCATACAGATGTCATTATTGGAAATGCCTTTTCAAAGACAACCAAATCATTGTCCCTGGTAATCTAAATAAGAATCACAATCACTGACTGTTCCCTGACTGATACGACCTGGCGTTCATCAAGAAAACTCCCATTTATAAAGCTGTCATTGCATTTCTATACCCTCTGATGGCAAATGTAGATGGATGAGCTTATTTGCCCCCAATTACATACAACAATTCCTCAGCAGTAAACATCACTTACCTAGGAAACATGCAATGGGTGAACTCCTTAAATGATTCATACTCATTCGGCAGTGGATGAAAGAAGTGGTTCAGTGTGTGTAACACATCCAACAGCATGTTATGGCCTATCACTAATTTCTCCTGCAAGAAACAAACAAGTAAACAAACATTTGTGTACGTGAACACGTCTTTTGGTATTGGTCTGTGTAAAAATGTACATAAGTATGTGTATCCGTTGTTTAATATCCATATTACAGGCTAATGCTTATATTGGGGCTAGATGGCTCTATATGAGTGTCATTGGATATTTATTTATTACTAGCTGTTCCCCGCGGTGTTACCCGCATTATAAGATTATATTCTCCCGCAGTAAAATAACCTAAAAGCACGCAGAAGCGACGCGCGGCCTCGCGCGGTAAAACATTGTTTATATTTTTAAAATAAAAATTATATTCTAAAATAAAAATACCCTATGTTTTTCCTTATAACATCAGCTACCTGCAAAAAGTCTCATCGAAATCCATTCAGCCTTTTCATAGATTACCCAGAACAGACTATTTTGGCATATATACTGTAGCTATATTACTATTCATAAAGAAAAAAATAATATTTCAATATTACAAACAGACACTTTAATTTTATTAATATGTGATAGATTTATTTTTTATTATAATCAGCCTGTAATATCCACAGCAAGACCTTCTGAACAGCATAGGTAGTTCGAGTTGTATCAGAAAATTCAGTACAATATTGAAACAACCTTGATATGCATTACAATAAATTAAGAATACAAAGTACCATGTCACGAAACAGATCCAATGTCAAAGAGAACAAAATTATAAAGTTATCTATTCTTTTGAACATTGTATTTACTGCTAAAATTAACAATAAACTAACAAGTTGCACAATCACGAAGAAATATCAACCGAAAAATTTCCAAACTGTTATATATTATGCCATAAAATTACTCATTGCATTTTTGACCTCAAGGCGTCATTAAAAGGGAACAAAATCAAAAGCATGAACATACTACTAATGTCATGTAGCAAGCGACGTGATAATGAACGAAATTTCTGCCCAACTGACGGGATGGGCAAACTTTTGCCACAGATACTTTTTGAGCGACATTGTGCATATAATTAGTTTATCGTTTATCTAAGATTTACCGATTGGCTGATCATGCGGGCCACTTTGGAGAATCCAATAGCATCCTCAAACTCTTCCCATTCTTTTTCTTTCCTTAGACATTCTTTACTCTTTGTATCCGCAGGATTTTTAACGCGTGACACTTTGAGAACTCTGAAAGTTGTATGTAATGGTTATTTTCTTCTATTAATACAACCAAATGACTGCATGGAAAGTTTGGCAGATTACTTAAAATGTAACTTGTGTGTAAGAGTTAAATAAAATATAAGAAAAACATTAAGTTTACACATTATGGCTAATGACTATGGCTTTGTAAGAGTTACAAAGAAAAACATTTATTGACTGTACACAAGAATACACACAAATACAAAACATTAATTACAATCGCTGGATAACACAAATGAATAAAAACAGCAACAAACTTTATAAGTAGTATAAAAATATCACAAAAGTAGTAATAATAACATATACGGCCAAAAGGTCCTGCCTCAGTATTAGCTGCTGTGACGCTATACGCCACCCAGCACTGTTATTCTGGCAGAACCTCTTAAGTGGACGATTTTAAATTTTAAACAAAAACAATATCACAAACACCACAATTACACAGTTAGCATCTTTCTATAATTTTTAAAGAACAATTTTGTTAATTAATTAAACATAAAAACATACCTAGACTTGTTTTCTAAAATTTTGGTTTCCAAAAAGACTTCATCTTTAAACTTAGCCCCAAGCTCTTGGAACAATAACCTCCGTATAAATGCATTACAACGATCAATCTCTATATCATCACAATCTTTGTCATCAATGAATTTTCGAACTTTTTTACTGGAATGTAAAACTTTTAGTTACTTCACAGATTCTTTGAATGTATTATCCATAACTCATTTATATATGAACACTAGACTAAACTAAAATTTTGACACTGATTTTCTTAATTGAGGATATGTTATGCATATTAAGACATAATCATATTTTATGCTTTGTCATTGAGGTTAGCATAAGATACAGGGTTACTACATGTATTCTCAACTAGTATAATTATGATAGAACTTCATTTAACTCATTAACTGCCAGTAATCCAGACACAATGGACAAACTATTATTAACTAACTATTGTTTGTGAGGCTTTAAAGCATCTCTAGCAGTCAAAGGGTTAAGGTAAATTCGTTTAATCATTGAAAATGTCATAACATTCTTGATTGATTTTAAAAAACAACTTATACACTAATCTACACTAAACTATGAATTAGTATAATGTTCATTAAAGGTGTTTTTAAGGGAGAATATTCAATATTTTTTACCATATTTCAGCTATTTGCTGTTTATTTTCTTCAGGGATAGTAATCTTATCTTTGTCAACAGAATAACTCTTATGCCTTTCTGTCAAATTTTCTCTGAGTCTTTTCTCTGCTGGCTCCGTCATGTATGGTATACCTAAAAACAATATTTGTAAGATCAGTTAGCGATCAAGCAGATAGCCCACCTGATGATAAGAGGCAAAAGTCACTAATTTATAATGTTAAGTTGTTAAGACAAGGTATCCTGTAATATCACAGCCTATCACACTATTCAGCCCAGAATACCACCAAACTAAAGGCAATATTTTGACTGGAGAAATAGATGATATTGAGGTACCCACATACTGTCTCCCACAAGTATTGCCTAATGAGTTCTCATTTTAATACTCTGCACTACTATTTAAAGTTGATTATATAAAAGTCCATTTACAACTCACCATCTCTTATCAGTTTATTAAAGTCAAAGCCTTGTGACGCCAGAAACTCTAAACTGGAACTCTGGCACAAAAACATTTTGTCCAAACCTGGACGACCGCGAGGATATACGTAAAAATTATACGCATCATTAATGTAATGGTTCTTTTCCTCGTCCCAGTAAAATGCGCACAGCCCGTACTGGATCAGTAAAAAGTCACTGGACCCATATAAAAGCCGTGAGTAGTACTCAGCTGGAGTATCAAACATAGACACATCTCGTCCATTTATAAGACCCGTGAACTCTGCATCTATCACTAAGAAGTGAGCTTTGTTTATAGACTCCTCAACAAGGGGCAAAGTTTCCTTAAAATCTGAAATGTTAAAGGTTTTCTTAACAATAAAATATGTTCACAAAAAGGCCCAAACATTCGTCTTTGATAAATCTCACTTTTTCGTGTCACTTCCATTATTGAGACTTTAGGTAAGTCATAAAAAACTAGTATAATTTCATTTAGAAACAGTTACGTTAGGTTAAACTCTTGAAAATATTATCAAATCACAATAATGAATCGAAGCCACAAGGTTTGAGCGGCTATCAATGACAGCTACAAACTGACGTCGAAAGTGACATTAATGACAACCACCTTTTTTAACTTTTTAGTCTCTTTTTGAACAAGCTATGGTCATAAACTATGCTTGTCTAGTCATTTGTATTTAACTCGGATTCTTCCAAGGTATTTGTCAAGTAATGATTATTATAAACATGATGATAAAATAAGTAATGAACATGATTAGTGGTAGTCATGCTAATCATGTATAATGAATTTCTTCTCTTCCCCATAAGTTGAGAGAACTCAAAGTGACCGTTGTACTGTTTAGTTTCATTTGCCAACACTCGCACTTGTTAAAAGACAAAAAGCATATACTATTATATAAATTTTAATATAATATTACGCTAATTATGGTTTAAGTCAAGGACAAAGGACAAATAAGAGAACAATATATTGCTAAGTTACATTATATTAAGATTAAATTAAATCCATTCTAAGGCACTAACATGTAGTTAAAACACATCATTTAACATTTAACTCTTGACTAGTTTCTCAGCATGATCGGATAGTCGCTCGTAGGCTGCTTTATTTCGGTACAGATGAATGTTCACCTTCACTTTTTTCAGTATCAGTTTAGGGTCTATATCACACAAAGATAGTAGAGCATCTGAAACAAAAAGAAAATGTAATGTTACTTCATGCCATCTTGAATTTGACCATAATATATATTACAGGATTCTGAAATTACCGCTCTTCTGACTCGTTTGGCCACTTTAAACTACGCAAATACTTATAAGTATACGAATTGAAGGTACCTATATTTTTGAAGCTTAATACTTTTATATATATAATTTTTTAAATCTTCGTAACCGGGCCATAGGTATGAATAAAATTAACACCATCCTTACACTTCTCGAGAGTACCTACCGTTAAGAGTCAGTTAAGAGAGTACTGCTATCTCCAACCAATCTGCCAAGCCAAAGATTATGGCAAAACTCTGTATATGCAGTAGGTCCGAAATGAAGACATTCGTCATTTATATAGTGACCGACGTATTCCGTAAGGTTGGCATAAACTAGCTGGTGGGCTGGTCACGTGTATCGCAAAACCCGATGGCTGTTGGAGCAGAGGGGTTCTAGAGTAGAGACCGTGTCTTGGCAAGCGTAGCGTAGGACACCCTCCAGCCTGATGGACCGATGACTTGTGAAAGGCCGCTGGCGGAGGGTGAATCAGAAGAGCGGACTACTAGGAGATCTGGCGCAGAATGTGGAAGGCTTATGTCCCGCAGTGAACTTCGATATATTAAAGAGAATCTACAAAAAAAATACCGACTTCAATCTAGAAATAAATTTCTAGACGGGTACAAATGGTTAAATAATACATTTGTAATTTTGATGTCGGTGCCAAACAAACTACTTACCTATATTATAAAACTGAAGAGTTTTTTCCATCAATCAATCAAAAGAATCACCAAAATCGGTTCCTAAACGACGGAGGTATCCGCGAACAAACATAAAAAACAGTTTCCTCATTGTCTCTGAGCTATTCTCTATTTGACAAAAATGAATCATCTAAATCATGCATGCTTATGAACCATAAGCAACAAACATAAAAAAGCATATATACAGTCAAATTGAGTAACCTCCTTTTATGAAGTCGGTTAGAAATAATAAACGTGCACTAACCCAACATCTCCTTCCGGAACCCCTCATCAGTGTCGTCCAAGTGTATCAGCATCGCACTGTACAGAGCGTCCACGTGGGCCCCGTACGTGACCGCGTCATACTCCGGACGATGCTTGAACAGTGTACACAGAGTCTGTACGGCGAATGAGCGCACCTTGTCGTTGCTGTCGTCAAGCCTCTTCAGTACCACTGCAGTGAATTTTTTTATGTTATGAATGTACAGGTTTCCGGCCACATACAACCCTGTGGCATACAAAAAACGAGTGAATAGGCTTTTTCTGGGAAAGCCCGCTCCATTTAGAGCATGTCTCTTCCATTTGGATAGTCTGTGCTCAAGAGTAAGCACATCTTAAATAAATAAAAAAAGGACCGTCAGTACTAGTGTTGGCAGGTGTCCATATTTGCGCGGGACTTCCCGATTTTCAGGGGTCTGAGGATGCGTCCCGATCGGGACGCTAAATGTCCCGATTAATAAAAGAAAAAATCTGATGTTTAATTATAACAATATATATTTACGCTACATGACTTCTAATAATTACATCACTATCAAATTCAAAATGGCATTGCATCAACATAAAAATGTGATGTGACACATTTTTTATTGTTACCTGTCCCGATCTGCAACCTCAAATCCCGATTTTTTGGCCTCGTGTCCCGATTTAAAAGAAATCGTCCTGGCAACACTTGACAGGATGCTTACCTGATGGTAAGTGATACGCCTGACCATGACAGAGCGGCATTGGATACCAACAACTGATAGACTTTTATTGTTAGCCGTCAATGTCGCACTGCGCCCGACTCCAGAGACAACAGATGTTAGGTCTCTTATGCCCGGTAATTGCACTAGCTGCAGTGCCCTCATCCCGAAACACTAACGTGCATAAAACTCCCGATTCACGGGACGATATTTGGCACTGCGTTGGTACCTACCTAGACGACTCAGTATCAAGTGTACCACCCAGTAAAATATATATACATATTTAATATATAATTATTATTGACAGATAAGGAACAGCCTACGTGGAAATCAATAGGTACTCGTGCAGTGTAGCAGTAGACATATTAGGCTGTAATGATGATTAATGATTATAATGACGATGATAAATGTTTGAGGTATAGGTATTTGGTTATATAAAAAGTAGCAAACCGTTTTTTTTTCATTTCTTATCTAAAATGATTAAAAAACGCTAAACGTCTACTACCACCAGCACCCAATTTAAAATTGCGAAATTAAAATTATAAATACAAATTAAAATAAACAAATGCTGGGTAGAGATAGTACCTAAATTTTAATATTCTTATTCTGTGCACTAAAGCAAATAAAAAAAATATGTTAATTTTATATTTGTTAGTAGGAATATTAAAAACTAAAGTTCTATTAAAAAATACAACCAAAAATTAAAATGCAAAAGATATGCCCCGGGTGAGGATCGAACTCACGACCTTAAGATTATGAGACTTACGCGCTGCCTACTGCGCTACCGAGGCCGTTGACGTGGCACACTAATTAGCAAGACTCATTCTATACCACGTTTCAGTATACATACAAATATTTTTGAGCAAGTACTTTGTCCAACCGTTTATTTTGTTTTGGACAGTTTTAGATATTTCTTAAAAGTGACACCCTTACAATCTACCAGCTTGCATTGTAATAAATATTTTAAATTTAATTTTAAATCGATTTCATTATGGATCAATTTTGAAAATGTACTGACCAAAGTACATCTTGTGCAGCGATTCCACAGTAAAGCATCCCCTCTTTGCTGCGAGTGCTGCGAGACAGCATACAGCCCGCAGCGTGTGTTGACGCGTCAGCGAAGAGTTGTCATCAGCCAGCCCCACTAGCAACGGGACCATCTTCTCTACGAACGGTTCCAACGACTCTTTGGTTGAAACAGGTTCACTTCCTGTTATAGTGTATTATTATTATAGTGTTATAGAGTTTGCAATTAAAAAGTGTCATTTAATTATTTATTTGAATAAACCATTCATCATTATCAGCTCATTAAACTTCCCCACCGTGGGGCACGAGCCTACCCGTAAAGGGTGTATACGCCTTCGTCGTCCTTACTTTTCTTTAAATATTCATATATTCACTAATTGTTAGTTTAAAAGTTTTTATAAAGATTTAATGTTATAATTCACTATATTGACAGTTTTTGAATTAATTTTACGGGAGCTACATTTATGGGTCTTTTCCTCAAGAGATGCGAAAAAAAAAATATTCATAACATTCCAACATCCATAGATAAAGAATAAACTATCTAGATGCATAATCTGACTCGAAAAGTGTCCGAGTGAACATTTTGCAAAACGCGGCAGACGGGCAAATTTTTCATTCATAATCACGACGCTCGCTACATCTCATAGTGACATTGTAGTACCCGTGCTTTGATTTTGTACCCTTTTATGACGCCTTAAGGTCAAAATTTTAATGAATAATTTTATGTCATAAATATAACAATAAGTCAACGTATGTGTCAAGTGGCTCGGACATTTTTTGGTTGATATTTCTTTGTGATTGTGCAACTAGTTAGTTTGTTTACCTTAGCATTTACCTTAACATTCTTATCTCCGTCCCCCCCTTTCTCGAGTGGGGGCTTATCCAGACCATCAGGGTCGTCTTGCAAAGCGGCGCAGAGGCAAGCCACGGCTGCTGTACGAATCGCCTCAGCTGTACGACCCGCACTCCACACCAGATTCGGCATTATCACATCTTTAATTTGAAAGGTGTTCATTCCATTAAGGCCCGTAAACAATAATTTCAATAAACAGATTCATCATCATCAGCTCATTCAACGTCCCCACCGAGGGACACGAGCCTACCCGCATAGGGTGATTAGGCCTTAGTCGTCTATGCGAGCCCAGTGCTGGTTGGACGACTTCACGCTCTTCGCAGGCGTGCGCCGGTTTCCTCACGATGTTTTCCTTCACCGAAAGAGCGTCGGATAACGTTCACATATTTTTGAAAATTCGTAAACACATTGGTACATGGCGAGATTTGAACCTCAGCCTTCCCGGTAGGAGAGCAACAGTCCACACCATTGAGCCACCGACGCTCTAAACAGATTATACGAGTAAAGTACATTATATTTAATCCTTATGAAGAGGAGTACTATAATTGAATACAATAAACGAATATTTATCAGATAAAGATGTGTGGTCTTGCACATAGTCAATTACAAAATCTTTGTAATAAATTATTTTAAGTTACGTGTAGGTAAAGACAAAACTCTGTAACCAATGATATAAGAAGTTCAAAAGAGAAGGGAACTTTTAAGTTTGTTGCCGGCTCTTCTCGAAGATTCTAGTGATGGTAGAATCATACAAAATGTAATAATAATTTGAGTTTGAGATTGATTGAATCTTACGTGACCTCTGCACTAAACACTAATTTTGAAGAGGGCCACCAAAACAAATTTTATATATGCACAATGTTTTAATATAATCTGGGAAACCATAGAACTAAAGGTCGACAATCCTCGGACTATAAATTGTTTGTGTGTTTTAAAACCATCTAAATACAAGATAGATTTTAAGGCTAAAAAGAGCTATCCGTCGATCGTCACTTTCCCGGTGACGCTGTGAAGGCGATCAGCCAACAGCGTCAATCAGAAATCATCCTGGAAACAAAGGCGTAGCCAAGCGTTGGCAAAGCGGGCC
>PQWD01005735.1:96940-166464 GCA_019425675.1 Leucinodes orbonalis
CGAAGGTTGTATGTGAAGTCGTCCAATCCGCACTGGGCCCGCGTGGACGACTAAGGCCTAATCGCGCTATACGGGTGGCTCGTGCCCCTCGATAGGGACGTTTAAGAGCTGATGATGAATCAAATTCAGGTAGGCCACAAAGTACGATGGAGTATCTGTATTTGATACACAGATATCCTACATAGTAATATTAATTCTACATTTTGCACTTAATTACGATATATAAAGAAGGAAAATGTTGTATTTGCCTGTATAGACATGTTTTTTACACGTTTCACATAAATAACTCCATTGTAATGTATAATTATATGTCGCTGGCAAATCTGTACCAATAAATAATAAAAATAAAAAAATGGGCGGTCTTATGACAAATTGCAATCCTTTCAAGACAACGTTTCTCTTATGATAATATACGAAAATAAAATATATATATTATTAAGGCACATCGTAGTATACAACGATAATTAACAACAAACTTTTCTCAGTATAAATGCTGCATCATTGCCTTCCCAAACAACAATGGCAAATGTACTCCTTAAATGTTAACACTAACAAAAAGATACACCACAGCGCGCTCTCCGCTACACACAGACCACATTACCACCGTCAACAAACACATTATATTTAGTCGACTGTAGTCACATTATAGTACTTCGTGGGCTATCCGTATTTCATAAAATCTTTAATAACCAATACGAGCAATTATTAAAGGAAATATGAATAAATCGGTTGAGCGGCAGCGCATTGGTGTCAAACTGATATGGAAGATGGGAATTCTACTCCCGTCACGTAACCATATCGTTTCTAATTTTTTAAATATGTGTACGCTATTACGGTGAAAGAAAACAGCGTGAGCTAACTTGCGCACGCTTACGAACAGATTCATAAGTTGTGCGTAAAGTTGGCCAATCCGCACTGCGCCTGCGTAGACGACTAAGACTTATACACCAGCGTACGGGGGACGTACAATGAGTTGGTGATGACGATGAATACAATACAAATAACATCTGGGCATACAACATAAGATAACATATTAATTGACCTATGACCATGGTGTCAGGAGCAGCGCTACATACCTGTTGCGTGAGCGCTTTCAAGCGCTGCAAGCGTTCCGCAGGAGGCAAACCCGCCGCGCCCTCTACAGCCGCCTCCAGCGACTGTACCGCTGCATCACCTTCGTCTAACGCCTGCTCTAGTGCTGTCCACTCTGCACGGCAAACGCTCCATCTAATTGCCAAACATTATTGTTACATAATACTGATTTACTCAAACCGTGTAGTGTTGAAACAGAACTTCTAATTTTAAAGTTTTTCTTTCTTTAATTGACTACTGTTGTTGCTGCAATAGGCTTTTCAGCTTCACCGGCAAGTGGTCACGCGGAGATGACTCTCAGTCATTATTTTAAGACGTTTCCATAACCAATCGTACTTTGGGTTGGCAGTAACCACAACCTTACTCGCTTTGGAGGGGTATTAAATGATAAAGTATATCAAGTAATTTTCGTAAACTATGATTTCATTATTTCAAAACATATATTTAATAAAACTAAGTATGTATTTCATATATGCTTCAAATAAGTGAGTAATTCAGAAGTGAAATTTTATAGAATTATAAACTGTTTTTTTTACATATATTACCATTGTCACACGTAACGTGGCTTCAAAGTTGAGTAATCAACGCGTTGGTCCATATGAAGCCACGTATATTTGTTCGTTTTATTACATACAGGACATTTTAAGAAAAATGTATATGGACATACTATATAGAGATTATCCCAACCAATTAAGACAAATAATTATTCATACAAATTATGTTCTGCACGTGAATTGTATTATGATGCTTTGTGTATGAGTGGTACCACCACTTGTGTGTGCGTATGTATACCATGTGTGACGAGTACTGACTTGTCCCGTCGCTGTCGGTAGTCGTGTTCCAGCTGGTCCAGGTCCCGCTGCAGCGCCTCCACCACCCGCTTGCTCCGGGCCCCCTCGGGACCCTCGACCTTCGCCAACTCTGCAGCTTCGCTTCGGGCCTCTTCTAGTAATGCTTGCACGCGCTATACGACGTAAATGAGGGTAAATGAGTTATTAATGTGGATGTTAATAGACGTTAAGATGCTAGAAGAAGTATTTACAATACCGTTTCGAACATATTTTCAAAAATTTAGACGATAAGGTTTAGTCACAAATTAGGCAATCTGTGTAAATTGAGCTGATTTTTTGAGTAAAAAAAAAACAATATTTTGTAGTAAGTGGGTTATAATTGTGAGTCATGTTGTATCTCATTACGTAACCTTAATGTGACCCCAACCAGGTGGACGGATGACCTGATTGAGGTGGCGGGTAGCAGATGGACGTCAACGTACGTGGACATAGGGGAGGCCTTCGTTCAGCAGTGGAATGATAATGATAATGAATGTGAATTGAGATTTTAAATTCTTGTTGGTGTCAAATGAGTAAACATAGTGAAAAAGCACGAAACGATTGATTGATTGAATACATTATTACATTTTGAATCAGATATTTAAATTTGTAATAATATACACTGCTAGGTTAACAATATAAACATTTTCTCTAAGACTGAATTGGCGTAATAAGTATACAGTATGAATAGTATGTGTGTTACCGCGAGCGCGTCCTCCTGTCGCGGGAAGTCCTCGTAGTCCCGGGGCGCGAGGGGCGGCGCGCCCAGCAGGGCGGCGGCCGCGGCCAGGGCGGCGCGCCCACGCGCCCCGGGACCGCCGTACTTCACATTCACTGCATCTAATTACCAAACATATTACATACATTATTACACCGTTTTAATCAAACCACCCGCTGCTGAAAATCAAAATCAAATAAAAAAATAATAATTTAGGTCCATAGAGAACACTTATGAATGTCAAATTTGATGCTACCACTGGTTTGGACTGTTGTAATTGTAGGCTTCCCCTCTTTTACAACTCTGGCCACATAATACCACAAAGTTTTCATCAGGAAAGTAGTGAACGTAGGATGTTCTCTACCATCCATTTTAAAATATTTCTGTATAAATCCACAATTCGAGTTGGCGGACACAAGAATCTTGGCCGCTTTTCACCAAGTACGAAAGATTGAATAATATCAAATAAAACAGTACTTGAATTCACTATAGACACTCCTTTTTACGAGTTTTGATTTAACTTGCAATGCATATTTGTTACGGGTGAATCTTACAATTCAATTTGAAGGCACTTGCCCTCAACCGATTGAGTTGGTTTGGTATGCACATTCAGTTTGGATGACAATACATGCAACAGTGTGACATCATTCTAAATCCAACATGGCGTACCCAAAATGGATAACCAATCATTTTTAATGCATTCCTACAATATGGGTATCAAATTAAAGGGCTTGATAAGAGTAACTCAAATTATGGTAAAAAGACCTTTTGATTGTAAACTCTTATTGCCATTGTTTGCAAATATATAAGTTGTATATGTAGTTATTACTAACCGATTTGTTTGGACCTCGTGGGCACGGCCACCTCTGCGCCTTGAGTCTCCGGGTCAGCAGTAGCGCCCTCCCCCACGCCCGCCGTCCTCCCCCTCCCCTCCCCTCCGCCTGTAGCTTGTCCGCCAGCTGGGCTAACTCCTTGAGGTCGTCCTCCGCCTGCAAGGCCTGGTTGCGCATCGCCTCGATCTCCGACATCACCACCGCCCACGTGTTGCGCAGCTTGTCCTGCAAACACATTGTATTGTGATCGACACTCGTTCATACATAATTCAATTTGATAATGTAAGTAGATTAACACTATAGCGTATATCTACTTCAATGATTTTAGTCTTAATCTATTTAATAATTATAATCTTTATTTCAGGTAAGCTGCTCCCATACAAATTCATAAGTTCACATCAACACAATTCATCTATAACGAAAATTAGTGACAAAAAGGCTTCAAAACAAATGCAATTCAATCAATTAAGGCTTTTGTATCTGCAAATACTGCCCAATGGGCAATACTCTAAATAGCATATAGCACGATTCCTTTCTATGCAGACAAAATTACTTGTGATCCTGTGACCTCCACTATAGAGGAATCCCCGCAAAAAACTTGGGCGGTTACTTCTTTCATGTCAAATTCAAAATAACATAAAGTTCTAATGTTATAAATATAAAGGTTTATTTTATCATATAGAGTAGAAGCTTATTAGCCAACCGCTTCAGTCAAACATTAGACTGAAATGCTTCTGTCGCTTCTCCGGTCACATTTTTGATAAAAACGCTTATGATAAAAATAAACAATAAAGAGTTTCTCAATAGGTTATTGGGCGGTATGGGTTCGGTTGTGATACGAGTCAGTCGGCCAGCAGCGGGTGGCGGCGGTGGCGGCGGTACACCAGCGAGTCCCCGTCCGGCGTGGTGTACGTACCAGGTAGTGCACCTGCAGGCAGTCGGCCAGCAGCGGGTGCGGCGGTGGCGGCGGTACACCAGCGAGTCCCCGTCCGGCGTGGTGTACGTACCAGGTAGTGCACCTGCAGGCAGTCGGCCAGCAGCGGGTGGCGGCGGTGGCGGCGGTACACCAGCGAGTCCCCGTCCGGCGTGGTGTACGTACCAGGTAGTGCACCTGCAGGCAGTCGGCCAGCAGCGGGTGGCGGCGGTGGCGGCGGTACACCAGCGAGTCCCCGTCCGGCGTGGTGTACGTACCAGGTAGTGCACCTGCAGGCAGTCGGCCAGCAGCGGGTGGCGGCGGTGGCGGCGGTACACCAGCGAGTCCCGTCCGGCGTGGTGTACGTACCAGGTAGTGCACTGCAGGCAGTCGGCCAGCAGCGGGTGGCGGCGGTGGCGGCGGTACACCAGCGAGTCCCCGTCCGGCGTGGTGTACGTACCAGGTAGTGCACCTGCAGGCAGTCGGCCAGCAGCGGGTGGCGGCGGTGGCGGCGGTACACCAGCGAGTCCCCGTCCGGCGTGGTGCGTACCAGGTAGTGCACCTGCAGGCAGTCGGCCAGCAGCGGGTGGCGGCGGTGGCGGCGGTACACCAGCGAGTCCCCGTCCGGCGTGGTGTACGTACCAGGTAGTGCACCTGCAGGCAGTCGGCCAGCAGCGGGTGGCGGCGGTGGCGGCGGTACACCAGCGAGTCCCCGTCCGGCGTGGTGTACGTACCAGGTAGTGCACCTGCAGGCAGTCGGCCAGCAGCGGGTGGGCGGTGGCGGCGGTACACCAGCGAGTCCCCGTCCGGCGTGGTGTACGTACCAGGTAGTGCACCTGCAGGCAGTCGGCCAGCAGCGGGTGGCGGCGGTGGCGGCGGTACACCAGCGAGTCCCCGCCCGACATCACGCCCGCCGTCGCCTCCACGCACACGCCCACCTGCTGCTTCAGCACCTGCGCACACCACACCACACCACACTACACACTACACACACCACACACGCATACTCATCACAATATTTTTATGTTATAAATGTACAGAAAGGTGAGTGATACGCCTCATTATAACAGAGCGGCATTGAAGAAGACCAACCACTGATATTATTCTCCATCAATACCGCACTGCGCCCAACACCTGGGACATTAGATATTAGGTCTCATATACCCGGTAATTTCACAAAACATAACACTTCTATTTACGGGACGATATTTAGCACTGCGATGGTATCTACCTAGACGAGTAGCTACCGACCGGGGACCTGACTACCGCTGTACACCGAAGATGGCCTTTACAGCCGGGTAAGTTGTCGGCGAAAGGTTCTCGAATAGCGTCCACGTATCGGGCGTAGCGATGGCCGATCCCAACCAAATGGACTGATGACTTAGCAAAGGTGGCGAGTAGCAGATGGATGTCGACTGCTAGGAATCGACCCGCGTGGAAATCATGAGGAGATGTGTTGAGCGCAAATCTGCCGTGATTTAACCAGGAGTATAACCGACTGATATTTTTTTTATTAATTTAATAATATGAATTTGGTATCCTTTTATGCACTAAAAAAAGATATTTTACATGAGAAATTCTTCATAAAATAAACATTATATTGGATATTGCACGTAAAATGTCTCCGTCATTTCGCGTCACATATGTGGGTCGTTGGCGTTGCGGGGGTAGTTCCGGTAAGGCGGTGTACCTCTAGGCGCTTGGCGGGGTGCGGGTGGGCTCGCGCGGCGGCCAGGGTGACCAGCGCCACGCCCAGCCGCCGCCGCGCCGCCCACGCCGCGCCCGCCCACGCCTGCACCTCGCCGCCCACGCCGCCCACGCCGCCCACGCCGCCCACTAGCGCTAGCGCCTCCGCTTCCGCCCCTTCCAGCTCCACGGGCTCTGGCTCCACCTCCACAAGCTCGGCACTTGGAGTCTCCTAAAGAAATACAACATAGTTATCGTTATCGTGCTTAATGCCCTTTTTCTTTTAAAATACTTATTATTTTTCCCGACGTTTCTGGTAACTTAGCCGTTACTAACTGCGCACAACTATGATACTTATATTGAATATGAATGAGAAAAATTGAAAACACATTATTGTTACGATCTCTATTGGTTCCATTAATTTATTTACCTTAAAAATACCAAGAGAAATCCAATTATAAAAAAATATACAATGTCGTCATTTTTTCAAAAACAATAAAAACAAACACTTAAATCGCAGTAAACACAAATATTCAAAAACTGAATAGCCGTGATAAATTAACCAACAAAATAATCACCACTGTTGGACAATACATTTGGTCCCACGAGCGGAATCTCGCACCCCATCTTGTACCATAACATAAACAACAAAAACCCCAATAAAGCTAAAATATGTCACCTGTTGTTCATCAGTCCGTCGGTAGTGTTGTTGCGGCGGTGAGTGTTTCCTCGCCACGCCCACCACGAGCGCCCCCCGCACCGGGGTCGACGACCCCAGCGGGGGACCCACCCCCTCCCCCTCCCCCTTCCCCACCTCCTCCGCCTCCGCCTCCGACACCACTCCCACACCCACACCCGCCTCCGACCCCTCGTTCGCCTGCACAAACCCAACATTTGTGTACTGACACAACAATGGTACAATCCAACTCGTAAGTACACCATCATCATCAAAGCCTATAACATTCCACTGCGTTATACAGGCCTTCCCACACAGCATAGCCATGGATTCAACCTATAAGAACCACAGCGATTCACAAACCTTATGAAACTTACAAAATTGAAAAATACTAATAATTGAAAATACACCTATCAAATTTATAACCAAAAAAAATTTTATTTCGAAAACCTCTAATAAATATCAATCTATTTATACTAGCAATCGAATCGACGGCTACACTAAAATCTACGTGTAACGTTTACCTGCGGTACTTCTTCTACTTCCGAATAAATGACTTCCTCCTCTTGCACGGACTCCCTGCTCGGCGCCTCCGATACCACCGACTCCTCCGGAGTCTTATCGTCTCCTTCATTAGGGTTTTCGGAAGCATCATCTTTATTTCCATTGGTTAAAGGTACGTCGTCAAGCACCAGGTACTCGTTCACTTCAGCGCTTCGCAAATTTTGGTGCGCGTGGTCCATCGGGTCGTGGTGGTCGTGGTCCATGGGCGTGGGAGGTGGTGTGCGCGAGCTGAAGTCGCAGTCCAGCTTCTCCGCGGCGGGGATGAGGTCGGGCACCAGCTCGGAGCCCTTGCGTTTGATGACCCCCAACGTGGGCCTCATCCGCTGTTCTAGGGTGCGCACCTCCACCACGAAAGTCCGGGGTTCCGAGCCCAGGTGGACGGGGGGCCGGCGCCCCGACTCGGCGGGGTCGCGCTGTGGGACACACTCCGCTGCGGCAACTCCTACACTACTCTTGACGATCTCGTGCTCGGTCACCGCCACCACCTGACACTCGCCGCCCGTATGAACCTCGTTCTTGGATATTTGCGAGAAGAGGTCGCTGTCCTTGAGGAGGTTGAATGTGGTGGTGTCGTTGCGGGGGGTCCCGGGCGTGGGGGGCCGCGAGGCGGCTCGCTCGAGGGGGTCGGCGGCCGCGGGGCCGGCGACCCCCCGCTCCAGGGAACCGGCGCGACTGCGGCTGCCGCCCTCCTTCACCTCGCGCCGGATGGGCACGGGGCTGTTGAGCGCCAGCGGGATCTTGGACTTCTTCAGGTCGGGCTTGTCGGCGTCGGGCGCGTCGGCGGCGGTGTCGAGGCGCCGCCTGATGGTGTCGGACACGGCCTCGTAGTGGCCGGGCGCTAGCGCCTGCAACCAACCGCCCGCTATAGCCCCACTCGCGCCCGGTGTCCACTCGGTTACTCCACTCCGGTTAGTGCAAGCGAGACCCCGCCGTGACGTCACACACGAATGGGTTATGCGGTGACAGCAAGCGCACACGAACACACCGACACCACTATCCGGTTTATGTACATCATGAGGGTGATATATACAGCACGATGGACGCGTGGCTTTCTCGAGTTCGAGTTTTGCGTCTCCAGCACGTCAGGACGAAGGTGAACTCCAAAGCTCGAATTGTTAATGAGAACACACAGATTGCTTTGTTACGAACACCAGTGGAACGGAGGTACCGTAGGGTCGGGCCACACGGGACGTGCACGAAATAAACAGTGATACAGCTTTGCTGCTGCCGAGCAAACACCATTCTCACATAAGCAAGCATGACCGATAAACAATGGAAATTTCTATTATGTCTGGTGGTTTCTTTGCAGTCAAGTGTTAAATAATAAGTGTAGTTGGCGTGTGCTCGACTAAAAAGCACTGCGTTATAGGAATCATTAAATTAAACATAATAATGATTTCTTCAAAACAGAATTATACAATGTAAAAGCGTGCGTTGATTAATGCATTATGGTTATGAACCGCTTATGGTTGTTCATGGATATGGTATGAGTTTGATTGCCATCACATCTGTTATTAAAATAAGCTGATAACTATACATGATATGTGTATAATGTATTCACAAAAACATTTTCTAAAATATAAATGGTGCGATTTATGAACATTTTCTATGGTATTTTGTCGTCAGTAGATCGTCTGAATGTTTTTCTGTTTTTTTATTATATCAAAATAATACACTGTCAAGCTGTACACAAAGTGAAACAGCATCATTAAACTTAATGTCTGAGCGTGTCTTGATTGAGCTAATTGTGAAAAGACTCGGTGATTTATAGTGTACGTACATCAAATTAACAACGATCGACCGACAACATATAAATAGCTTTTTATATTATCAAATTAATAGGTATATATAATTTTAATCGTAGTACAGCAAGTGACATTTCATAATTGTGTTGTTATAATTTCATATTTAGCTAAGTAAATCTGAACTTATAATCAAACGTAGCAGTGCAATCCTATAGTAAGTCGTGATTTTCACGGCAGGCTATACTGATATTACAAAACGTTCTTAAATTAAAAAAATAAAGAAATTTTAGCACTTTTTCCTTTTTTAACTCTTTTAAGTGGCGCTGACGAATATATGTTACAAAACATGTCCTATTATATCTGAAATCCTGACGTTTAAAAGGTTAAATTGAAACTAAGTAGTGTGGCTCTAAAGTGGTGGTACTCACGGCGGGCGTGTCGTGTTGCGTGTGCGCAGGGTGCGAGGGTGTGTGGGTAAGTCAGCGTGGCGTGCGGCCGCCTCCCACTCGGCGTCGAGGCGGTCGAGGTCGGCGAGCAGCGGTTGCAGGGCGGGCGCGAGGGCGGGCGCGAGGGCGGGCGGCAGGGCGGCGAGGCGGGCGCGGTGGGCGGCGAGGGCGGCGCGCGCGGCGGCCAGGCGCGACAGCTGCAGCTGGGCGGCCGCCCCCGCCCGCCCCCGCCCCCGCCCAGCGCCGCCAGCCGCCCGCAGCGCCGCGCCTCGCCGCCGGCCCCACCGACACGCGCCTCCAGCGACACCTTGCTCTCCGTCACCGCGGCGCCCAGCCTGCAACCATACACCATACACGCACTACGTATACTCTACGACACTCCTGTTGGAAACCCGGCTCTCTCAACCTGTTGCGTACTGTAGGTATCACTACAACACATTCACAAACGCCAGAGACAAAATTCAATGCTCCCCACACTAATCAACATAATCTTATTATATTTATAAAAATATTATCCATTTATATAACATCAAATAAATCCCTAATTTTCAAACTTAATGTAAATTAATAACATTTTTTTTTTATTGAAATTAATAACAACCCAAAAATGTTTTTCCAAACTTGATAAATGACAAAAACCAACTGATAAATGTATTCTAAAAATATAATTTGAATTCAACTAAATGTGTTTAATTAGTCATCAAATGTCATATATAAAATAGCAACAAATAGTGTGTACGTGTTGTATAGCTCCTTGAGCATGTCGATCTTGTGCGAGAAGTGCGGCGGCTCGTCCCCCGCCTCGACGGCGCGCCGCCCGCCCTTGATCACGCTCTCCACCTCGCCCTTCACCTCGCTCAGCTGCCGGTACAGCTTCTGCGGACCACACACACACACAACACTCACTACTGCACACTTAGGAACACACTAAACAGATTATAGGACACGCGCCAACCAGTTCACTAGCTTTTTTTCTGGTTATGGTGTCCCATCGAAATACTTTAGCCACTGGACCACAGAAAATGCACCGGTGACATCCCATTTGGTAAATGATTGAAATGTTGCTACACCTAAGGGTTCAGGGTTCGATCCGCGGAACTGAGTCCATTTGGATATTCGCGATCAGGTTTTCTAATAGCATAAAGTTAGAAAAATTGTTCAATCTTGTGCTACACTTTGAGCAAATAGGAATATGTATAGTATAATGAGTTAAAGAGCTAGCTACACAGATACTTTATTAGACTAAAGCTAGTAATCCATTATTCATCAATTTCACATCACTTTAGCTAAATACTTTAGTAAAATATCAAAAATTTCTTACAAGCCAATTGTACAGGGACATTACAATCACTATTATCACATAGATGGTATCCCAACTCATAACGACTCAGCACGGATTTGTGAAAACTATTCAAATTAAATCATTTATTTCTCCTGAAAATAAGGTATTTATGGATGTTGTCACACAAATGACTTTGGCACTTCAGTCAGTCTACTTAACTACAACCAAGTTGTATTTATTAATTCAGGCAAATCCACACAGGTAGTTTAACTTTGTCATGTTCAGTGCACGCGCGCTCGCGGCAGGTGTATAGACAACACTACACGCGGACCGCATCGATACTAACGATTTATTTATTATGTATACAACAACCTTATAAAACAACTAGTGCCTGCCAATAGTATATACTCATAATTAGAATTGTTAGTAGTTCAAGAAAATTAAAAATAAATATAAGTAATTCTTAGTAATGACTTTAAATTCTATCAACTGTTTTTTGTTTTATTCTCTTGCCATCAAAATAATTGAATATGGTAGCCGCAAAGTTATCTTTTGTGATTCTTGTTTAATATTACATCACGTACAATGTATTTTTAAAGGAATTGTGATTTGTATCTGATTACGTAATAAAATGTATTGAATTGTTATTCGTATCGCTCCGGTATTAAGTAAAGGGCGCAGAATCCTTTCAAGTAGCGATCACGCAATCTCGTCAGCAGATTAGCGCCGTGCGCACTCAGCTATTCACTTCGGCTTCAATCACACTATAGCTCGACACGTTGATTTGCTTTGTTATAGGCTTCATTCGCAATTGCATTTTATTTCTATTCTTTTTTTGTAGATTTGTTACAGAAAAGGGAAAAACAAACTGCCCCACTTGGAATAAACGGTTTAAAAAAACAAACGTATTCTTTAATTTCTTTATTCCATAAAATGATACTACGTAATAGTACACGTTGAATCGGAAATCATTACGACATTATGTTGCAAAGCCACAGAAAATATATGGAAATATATCGTTTTGACACATCGGAAAAAGTAGCTCGTCAGCTGATCTATGACTATGAATCTAGATTTGGGGATTTTCGCCAAACTGAGTATACTCCAAAAGAAGCATAGAACTGAAACAGAATTAGCTGAGGAAAGTCAAAGATTTTATAGCGAACTAGTATAAAAGAATCTAAAAATGAGTAATCAGTACAATAGTGCCCGACGAGTCGCGGCTGGACAATGGCGGACCGTGACGTCACAGTCAGCCTCTATCAATGGAGCTACGTGCACTGGCCTCCTTCATGAAGGACGCATTCATTCATTTGGACAAAATCTGACACACTCACCTGTTCATACATTGATATTTGTGCGTATGTGTACGACTACATTGCAATCAATCTTGTCATCCTAAAGTTAAACAATGGTTAACAGGAAATTCGGATGTTATAGTAAAAATAAATAAATAAAAATAAATAAAGCTCACGCCTTGGTCCCAGAAGGGTAGGCAGAGATGATGAAACGCCACTTTGCACGGTCCTGACATACTTCCCTAGCTTCAATCACATCCATCAATCTTTTCATACAAGCTCTTTTATTCCTCTTACTTTTTTGCGCTATTGCCGAGTCGAAGTAGCGTTTGGACGCCAACTTTAGGTACTGCGAAATCGTAGGGCCCTAAGTCCAAATGAAGATCAAGTTCCGTAAAAACCACGGCGCTCCCGTGGCCCTACGCATGAACTTATTCTGATAACTTGTAGCCTATGGACGTGTTTGGACGCAGCGTGTGCAAATACCACACCGGCATACGTCATAATGGGCCTGATGCACGCCGTGTATATTCCCTTATTACTAAGGGACAATTTACTACGCGCGTTTAGTAGGCAATGAAGGCGCCGAGTGCGAATGCAGCCCGGTTGCGCCCATTTTGATGTGCGGCCCAAGGTTAGACCACTATCGAGAGTGACGCCTAGGTATCGGGTGCTCTTTTCCCACGGAATAGAACGCCGAATAGCGTTACCTGACGTGGGAGGTTTCGCGCCGACGGCGCGCGGTCTTCTGAAAGAGGACCGCCGCGCTCTTGTCCGGGTTGACCTCGACCCTCCACTTCCTGAACCAATCACCTAACGTGTTGGCGGATGCCTGGAGGGTCCTGACAATGGGCCCGCGTGCTTCGACGAACAGTAAATGGCCGTATCGTCGGCGAACAACGCGATATTCGTCCTGAGCGGAGAGGGATCCTCTTACTGGGACCCCAGCTTCTTAAGGACTTGACCAATTTGGTCAAGGTAAGTCCTTCTGGGTCGTCCCTGCTCGTGTATCCTTCCACATTCGCACAATGCACCTGCTTTGCTATTCTTTTTTCACTCATGCGCTCCAAGTGTCCATACCATCCTAACATACCTCTTTCTACTTTTGACACTACATCTACTTTCAGACCACACTTTTCTCTAATAACAGCATTCCTAATCCTGTCACACAATTTCACACCACATATTTGTCTTAACGATCGCATCTCTACCGCATTTATTTTACTTTCGTGCTTCTTCTGCCATACCATACGTCAACGTAGGAACCAGAACAGCATTATGTACAGCCATCCTTGCCTTTTTAGACACGGTTTGGCTGCACACAAGGCCGCTGATTGCTCCGTTAACCGAATTCCCTTTCATAACTCTTCGTTCAATGTCTTTATCACACTTACCATCTCTTGTAAACACGCTTCCCAGATATACAAACTCTTCTACTTGTTCAACTTTCTCGCTTTCAATCATAATCTCGCAATCAGACATAACTTCATCTCTTTCAAAAACCATAACTTTCGTTTTTCCAACATTTACTTTCATATTCATTCTTTTAAACGATGCATTCATAATATCCATCATCTTCTGCAACTCGGACGCCGACGATGCAAGAATTACTTGATCATCGGCGTACAAGAGGTACTTAATGACGGTTTCTCCCATTCTCAGTCCATATTCACTCTCCCGCAGATCTTTCAGACATTTGTCCATGAATAAATTGAAGAGCCAAGGTGATGCTACACATCCCTGTCTAACCCCCCTTGAGATGTTAAACCAGTCCGTGTAAGCACCACCCAGTCTAACACATGCCATGGAATCAGCGTAAAGCGATCCCAGTGCCCGTATCAGCCACTCTCAATTCAAACTCGGACAACACATTCCACAACTCATTTCTATCCACTCTATCATAAGCCTTCTCTAGATCAATGAAGGCGCAGAACACTTTCTGGTGCTTAGCCAGAAACTTTTCAGTGATGCACCTTAACGAAAAGACTTGATCCAAGCAACCCATTCCCTTTCTGAATCCCGCTTGCACATCCCATTTTTATCATTCGTTTCTTTCACAACCCTTTCAATCAATACTTTCGCGTACAATTTGCCGACAACACTAAGTACTGATACCCCGATAATTTTTGGCATCCTGGTGTGATCCCTTCCCTTTGTATAGCGGAACTATAACAGCTTTTCGCCAATCTTCCGGCACTTTACCACTGGTCCAACACTTAGCAAAAATCAGGTACAACCAGGACGCTACCAGACCTTTTCCAGCTCTCAGCATTTCCACACATATCCTGTCATACCCTGCCGACTTACCTTTCCTCATACATTTTAAAGCAAAAACTATTTCATTCATACTAATCTCGCAGTCATCCTTAACTGAATCATTTAGCAACACATTTGCACTTTCTGTTTGTGACAAGTCGGCGCACTCAAACAATCTCTCAAAATACTCCTTCCATCTTTTCAACACACTCTTTTCCTCAGTCAATAGATTACCACTGGTATCTTTAATTACCCCACTCTTACTTTGTTGTATTACCCCCCGAGATGCTCGCACCTGTTTCCAGAATAGTTTTTGATTTCCCAAGAAGTTATCAGACAGTTTCCTTTCATGTTATAGTAAAGAGTGTTTATTCACATTTGATAGAATTTAAGTGCGGATTTATGTTTTGTAAATAATTTTATGAATAAGAGCAGTATATTAAGATTAATGAGGTACTTTTGAAGGGTTGTAATATGTTTTAAAGTCGAATTTTCATAATCAGTGATAAAATTGATCATTTTTGAACGTAAGTATTTAAATAACCGTTTGAGATGTAATTTTGAGCTAGTGTTAACAGTGTTTATAAGTATATATAATGTAAGTTTAAAAATATGAGATAAATTTCATATGTTTATGTGAAAATAGCTATCGGGTTATGAGGGATTTAATTGACTAGCGTAATAATAAATTTAGTAAATTATTATTTGAGTTTGCGTAATACACCTTAGGCTGTATCATCATTCAATCACTTTCCATCAGGTGAGATGGCAGTCAAACGCATTCAAATTTTTATACAATCAAATGTCACCATTTCAGTGTTTCAAACTAGTGTTGTCCCAGTAGGGCGTGTGTGTATACTGACCAGACACCGTCGGAGCTCGTGTCGCACGGCGTCTGCGGCGACGGCGTCGGGCGCGGCGTGGGCGGGCGGGCGGGGCGGGCGGGCGCTGGGCGGGCGGGGGACACAGCGCCTCGCGCACACCGCGCAACACCGCCAGCGCGCGCGCCGCCCGCCCACGGAGACCGCTACCGCCCTCCACCTCATCCTCATCCTCCGATACGCTCGCTGTTTGCTCTTCCGCCTCTGACACCTTGCTCTGTGGATATAGTGCTGCGTATAGGGAGACACCGAACACCGGACAACTCGTGGGCTTCATTAACTTCTATTTTATAAAGTACAAATCGGATTCATTACAAATTATATTAAATTAACAGACTATTATGTATATTTGAATTTTGATATTAAATATCTTATTTAATTGAATGTGGTAAATT
Source organism: Leucinodes orbonalis (assembly GCA_019425675.1). NCBI lineage: Eukaryota > Metazoa > Arthropoda > Insecta > Lepidoptera > Crambidae > Leucinodes > Leucinodes orbonalis. Next base: position 112,556 of record PQWD01005735.1, read on the forward strand.
TACATGTGATTTTATAACTGATTTACAAAAACAATTTGTTAAAAAATCTAATATTTTTTCATAAAATACTTTCAATCTTTAATTTCAAAACAAAGTGTGCCAGTTCATTGAATTATTGATGCAATTATTTGAATTAAAAAATCGTTCAAATGTCCGATGCGGCTTCTTTAGGTAACGCTTATTAAAAACAACATCTCAAATGAAAACGCTTAATAAAAAATAGTTCCATTCGAATATCTTTTTTAATAAATAAAATAAAAATACAGACAGTACCTGTGTGTGGGCGGCGGTTGGCGGGACGGCTGGGCGGGCGGCCAGGGCGGCCGCCGCCTCCAGCTCCAACTGGGCAGCGCGCTCGGCCGCCTGGAATACAACTCTTCCGTTAGTGACATCCCTACAGCACCTCTCTAACGACTCGTCGATGTCCCCACACTAGTCCATTACGAAACCAATAGCCGGGAACGTTAAGGATGCATCACGTTCCGGTAAGCTTAGCTAATGTACCAAAGAACTTAGCTAAAACTACAAGGAATTACTTTCATTTATCGAAATGAATTTCGAAATCATATGATACGCCAGTGAGAACTTGGTACCGTAGCGACTAACTGTATTAACAATCAAACATGATAAGCAAACATTTCAAAACTGCTACACATGAAATAAGTCAGAGTCAGCTCATTATACAGGCCCAGTGCGGGTTGGCCGACTTCACGCAAAACTTTTATAAGCAGGCGTGCAGGTTTTCTCACGATGATTTACTTCACCGTAAGAGCGTCGGATACACGTACATATAATTTCGAAAACTAGAAAAGACGCTTACACCCATTAATCCACACTTAACCCAAGAAATTCAGCTCGTTGTACCCCACTAATCATGTATGTTAAAGCCTGTATCCTGGTATGGGATGTTTTATCCTGTCTCTCCAAGCTATCGTAGTCCACTACTCGACATAAGATCCTATCATTCTACGCCAGCTATCTCGGTCCATCTGCTTATGATCGTCCTGGTTGACATAAATCCATCAAAGCTTGTTCTAGAATATAACTAGAGACTGACCTGTGCTTTGAGTGTGTCCCAGGTGTTGGTGACGTGGTCGAGCTGGGCCTGCACCCAGGCCGGCATGATGTGTGCGTCGGCGAGCTGGCGGCCCACGGCCCGGATGCGCGCCAACCGCTCCTCGCTGTGGTTCTGGAGGTAGTTCTCCAGGTCCTGCCACCGGGGAACCAGTGTCTACGTAAGCTACTTTTAACGATCTGTCAAGACTTATTAAGGGTCCGTTTTTGAAGGAAGCCTTTTTAGTATTACCGTAGTAAAACATGTATGAACACTCACATAACATGAAAGTTTTTAAATAAATATACAATGAAGAATTTCATAAACAAGTAACCACTTGACTATTCATACTAAATAACCATCCAAGTCAGAAAACGCGTGGTTGTGAGTTGTCATGCTCATAAGAAATACGTATGAAAACTCGAAAACACGCTGAATATGGTGCTAATTTTTGTCACCCTGTCCAATTGGGTCCATCACGTTAAAACGTGTAAAACTAGAATCGGAGGTTAAGGTTTCGTATTCCCCTCGGCAATTATTTTTTTATGTTCAAGTTTATATAAATATATTTTTACTAAATTTTGTTGTGCTTAAACTAATTAATAAATGTAACTTTCTGGGTATAATTTTCATTGCACGTGACTTTACATATAAGGTTGTTTTAAGAAAAACATGAAATTTAAAGTTAATAATTATTATGCGCAAAATATAAGTACGTACTTTCATTTTTTTTATTTAGCTTTTTAGTTAATTTTTATAATTTGCCGGTCTACTAAAACTAAAACGACTACTGTGCCTCGAAGTTACTTTGCGGCCTGGTAAGAAATGGGTATTCGATGCCAAGGAAATGGTAATATTATCTAAAAAAGTGGAAATGGTAAATAATTGAAGACATTAGTAAGGTTGTGCCTGAGTGTGTGGTACTCACGTAGAGTTCGTCGCTGATGTCCTCGGCGTCGGCGGGGTCGGCGGGCGGGGTCCGCGAGGCCAGGCGTCGGGCCAACGCGTCCAACCACGCCACCTCCTCCGTCACCCACGTCCGCCACTCGCCCGCCTCCAGCCACGCCTCCGCCAGCACCCTGCACACACACACACACACACACATACACACACACGCTCGCACACCACACACACACACACACACACACACCGCTCGCACACACAGGTTCATCAGTGCACACACGAACGTACAATCATACACCTCTCGCACTATCAGGTAAGCGCTCATATTAGGCGCCTACCTCATAGCTTTATAGGAAATTCTGATAAGTCGTGATCACAATGATTTTAGTTTCAGAACAAAGATATATATCTTAAACATTGGTATATAAATTTCTACACAATATTTACAGTGTGAATCTTTACTAATTATTGTACTCATGTTTTGGACTAATTTTTATGAAAACCTAATCACTACAATTAATCTCTACACCTAAACTAACTAACGCTAAACATTCTTATTTTATGAATATGCCAATATTCTCATTTTTTCCTGTATATTAAATATGTCTGTGCTTAACATCAGACAAGGCAAAAAAAAATACGTAACAATAAAATGGAATTGTTTATTGCTGTGTGTGTATGTGTATATGTGTGTGTGTGTGTATGTGTATATGCGTGTGTGTGTATGTGTATATGTGTGTGTGTGTATGTGTCTGCGTACTTGTATCTCTCGTAGACATCGTGTGTGACGCGGCTCCAGTACGCGCTGAGTGACGTCAGCCTCCGCGCCAGGACCGGCGCACGCGCATTCACCAACACCTCGTTACCTGACGCACACACATACAGTACTCACTGTGTTACTTGTTGAATTATACACAGTGTCTTATATGGCTTTCAAATTTTTTAGATTGCAGTCGTGACCAACTACACTCGGGCCAACGAGCAGCGATACGAAAGGTCTTCCATTTTCTTCCATACGACTGCGGAGACTACAATATATAGTTGTCTCATTCTATCTTGAGTGTTTTTTCTAAGGTCTTTGACAATGTGTGTTGCCAGTTATGACATACGGAAGCAAAACGTGGTCGCTCACTAAGGCTCTTTTGAATAGACTCAAGGTTGCTCAGCGTGCTATGGAGAGGGCTATGTTAGGTGTCTCCCTACGCGATAAAATCCGAAACGAGGATATCCGTAGGAGAACTAGGGTGACCGACATAGCGCAATGGATAAGCAAGTTGAAGTGGCAGTGGGCAGGGCACATAGTGCCTAGAACCGATGGCCGATGGGGCGGAAAGGTTCTCGAATGGCGTCCACGTAATGGGAAAGGAAGCGTAGGCCGACCCCTACCAGATGGTCGGATGAGCCGGTTAAGGTGGCGGGTAGCAGATGGATGTCAACTGCTAGGCCCGCGTGGAAATCATTAGGGGACCTGTGTTTTGCCTGTTAGGACTCAGTCTCCGCCCTAGGTCAAGGAAACTTAATACATCATAACCGAAGCTAAAAAAAATACCAACCAAAAAATAAAAGCAACATATCAAAATAGCTCCTCACCGGTCTCGATCAGATTTCTGTATTCGGTAGTCTTCTCGTCGCACTTCTCCTTGAGGGTCTGGTAGCGCATCTTCATCTGGTAGAGGTCTGCGGAGTCGTTGATGGTGCACTCTTCCTCCTTAGGGATCTGGCCCTCGAGGTCCCGGAGCCAGGCCTCGGTGTCGTCCACGGCGCGGAGGATGGCCTCCGTCCTCTCCAGAGCCCTCCGTAGGGACTCGTTGGCCTTAAAGGCCTCCGCTGTCACGCTTTCGAATATCGTCTTCAGTTCGTTCGTTTCTGCCTGCAGTCTCTTTTTTAAACTGTCGTCGCAATCTTCAAGTATTGTATCTCGTGCTGATTGGATGGACTCCAATTTCGTCAGGTATTTCTTCTTTTCGTCGTCGTATTTCTATGTGTTTTGGTACAAAAAAAAAGCAAACCATAAAATAAGAAAAAGCAATAAATTAAGAAATGTTTAATTTCATAAACAGGCAGTTGACGGGAACCCTTGATGCTCGCCTATTAAAATAAAGAGGGAAAAGCAAAAAAAAAAGTAAAAAAGGGGATTCTTTGACCTATAGTAACTCGCTCATTCGGCGAAAAACAACACTTGCGTTGTCCAAGGCGGTATCCTATGGTGCCGTGATGTATGGTTCTCCCAAATGTAAGTAAGAGTAATAAACCATAATAGGTGTATTGTAGTATGTGGGCTTACGTTGGCTTCGGCGATGGCGCGCGCCAAGTGGTCGGCGTCAGCGGTATCGGGTTCGGTCCCCGCCAGCGCCCGGAGGTCTCCCACCCACCGGGACACCTCCCGCGACTCCTCCTCTAGCGAACGGAGGATGCTCAGCCCTGACATTACACATTATACTTCATAAGCATCATCAAGGAACATAAATACATAATTCAGCAATCGGTTACATGTTTTTGACGTTCAAACGCATCTACTTACGGAGATTTGTTGAAAATTTAAATTGTTTAAATAAAGGGATGCAATTTTCAGAACGTCAAAGAAAACTTCAAGACTCCTGTTTGAATAAACTTAAAAAAAAACATAACTTAAACAAAATTTTCTTTATTCAAATAAATCTATAAAATACTTTTGAATCGTAAAACACTTTTTAAATTAAATGTGGCGGAATCATTATGGGTTAAGACTTACAGCCTAATCTTCACATAGCTGTGGGAAGGCCCGTGCCTTGTTATGGCTCCATACATGAGGATATGAAATGACATTTTATTTTCATGTACATACATTAACTTTCACACTTATGAACAAACGAAAGCGTACCTTTCTCCAATTTAGCTATTTTAGTGTCCAAAATAGTGTTGGCATCGTCATATTTGAGCGCGAGGTTCTCGAGCTGGTGCGGAGTCCGAGGTCCCGGTCCGCGTCCCGGCCGCCGTCCCGGACCAGGTGCGGTGACCAGTCGTACGCGCCCCGATGCTCCGGACAGCTCCTCGTACGCGCCCTGCAGCTCCGACAGCTCCTTCTTGAGTTCCTCGAGTTCGCCAAGCTTCTTCTCTGTTTCTTCTCGGCTGCTCATCATTGCGTGCTCGGACATTATTTTCTCTTCGACTTTCTCGATTTTTTGCTGGGAAATAATAATTATAATTGTTGTTTTATTTCGATCAAATCTTAATTCAAAGTCTTTATTCCGTTCAGGTCCATAAACTAACATGAGAAATACCACTGATTCGGACTATAGTTTTATATAATTGTACTTTTCTAAGATCAGTGTGTAATCACTTTACTATTGTCTGATTGATAGCTATGCAAATAGTACTATTTCTTCTAAAATCTACCAACATAACGGATTTTAATACCGATCAATCAGAACATTGGCATTCACTTCTAGTCCTATATTTAGGCCGAACACGCTTTAAAGTAGTATTTGAACTTATGTTATGTATGTAGTTATCTTACTTGTGTTTGCCAAACCCTACACCAATAATCCTCTAGTTAATGAGTACCATACAAGTTTGAAATGTATTGGTCCACAAAAGCTAAGTGCTGTGTAGTATTAATAGTGAGTGATAGAATGTGTCGGGATGCGAACCTGTAGGTCCCGAGGGTCTGGGGTGGCGGGTGTAGGCGCGGCCAGTGCCGAGCTCAGTCGGTCGTATTCCTCTTGCAAACGTTTGCACTCCGACTCTACTTCTTCCTGCAATGAAACACACGGTTGATTTAGTCATATTTATTGAGTTGTTGAAATAAAATGTATTACGGTAAATTTGTTGTTTTTTAATAACAGATTTTGCACACTGCAAGCTAAATTGTTTATCTCAAAGAGTATTGTATTGCTAGTATGCAGACAAAGTTCATAAATATCTATGTTAGGTTCTAACATCTGGAGATAATTGGTAATATAAATTAAAGTCACTGGTAAGAAAGATATAACTATATTGTCAAATAACTAATACACTAGAATGGTAAAATGGTAATGAATGAATAGGAGCACGCGATTTATGGTGATCGGTCGTGTGCTTGGTAGCAACTTCTGGTAACGAAGCCCGAGTATAAACTAACCTAAAGATATTAAATCACGTAATGAACAATTATAAAATGCTGACGCCGGCCCCGCAGCGCATGGCAGCCGATTCTCCGATTACTCGATGTACGTAAACCGTACATGCTCCCGGGCCAGACAAGAGATGAAATAATGGTAGTTGTGCTGGTGAAATGAGATGCAATACAAGGTGATCAACAATAGTTTTGGTGCGTAACAAGATGATAACTTATTAATTATTAAATAGGTTTCTAGTTTCATAAAGTAACTATATTTTTCCTATAGTATCTAAGGGCCGATAACAAAACCTTAATTTTTTGTATGTTCATCTGACTGTTATTATGGGTTTAAATGAAAAAATAAGTTAATTACGACAGTCATTTGCGTTTGTCGATCGGCAGATGTGTGTGTGCGTAATTTGTGTGCGTGTATATGTGTTCGCGTGCGCGTGTGTACCTTGAGTGTATGAGGGAGCGGTGTCTGCAGCAGCGCCGTGGCGGAGTGGTGCAGGGCGCGCAGGGGGCCGGCCTGGCGCCGCAGGGCGCGCGCGCGGGCGCGGCGGTGCGCCCCCGCCCCGCCCCCAGCGCCCCCGCCCCCGCCCCCGCCGCCCCAGCGCCCCCGCCACGAGGGCGGCGCGCGCGCGCCACTCGGCCACGGCGTCGGCGGCCCCCGCCCGCGCCCCCAGCTCCTCCAGCTCGCGCTCGATGCACTCCCACCGACGCTTCACCTCCAGCACCTTCGCCGCGTACTGCTGCGCCTCCTCTGGACATAGCACACATCACATACTTCAATATTGTATACTAATTAAATACGTACATATTTTTTAACAATTTTGCCATGAAAACTATCAAAGTTATATAACTTAACATAATATATGTTGAATAACGCGAACAAATAATTAACATTAATGAGGCCCTGGGGCCGATAATAATTGTACCAAACTTTGAGTTGTAAAAGTAGAAAGCCTTAAATATGTATGCTATAAATCTATACATAAAAATAAAATATAACTGTTTAGGAATCTAATACCATACAGATTTATCATAACATTATACAAAATAAATAAATTATTGCCTTGCCTTGAACAATTCCATTATTCATTATAGCTTTTACTACTTTATCCAACACACGCCGTGAAACTACTCCACCATATTGAACTGTTTAAGATAACTTTGTTATTATTATTCTAGTATGTATTATTCATCATTTTCAAAGTGTTTTGCATGATTTTTAGAATTTAAGATTATTTGATTATTGTATCGTTAGATCATATCATATTCGTATTTCATCATATTTGGTGGATATACTTTGAATCACGAATAGTTTTTTTCTACAAAATTGCCAATGTTTTCGATTTTACCTTCTATAATGTACATACATCAATTTAATGTTGAAATATGAAATTACATGTCATATTTCATAATATAATTTGACAAGCTATACTACTTTAAATACGGCATTCAAAAGCATGTTTAATCGGTCGTTATATATGTGATACATAGAGCTATTCCACTAGTATGTTGTGGTGTAATGCGAGTACCTTGCAGGTTCCGGTGTGCGGCGAGTCGGCCCTGCATGTGGTGCAGGGCGGCGAGGTCCCCCGCCCGCCCCCGCGCGCCCGCCCCCAGCCGCCGCAGGGCGCCGCCCACGCGCCCCCGCCGCCGCGCCCGCCTCGCTCCCCGCGCCCCCCGCGCCCTCGGCTGCCGACAGCTCGCGCCGGCACTGGGGGAACACCGGGGTTGTACCACAACACCATATGCACATATGTCACACATGGTCCAACATGTCCGCTCGAACCTAGCACGCGCGTACACAATTCATTCATCTATTGTGAATTTCCACTCATGCTACGCACGACTGCTTAACAATCCTTATAAATAATTGATTTTTCGTTGACTTTCCACGGTATTCTTGTAACCAACTAAGCTTCAACGACCAGCAGGACGGAAACTCAATTATAAAAATTTTTTCATAAAAATAAAAAAAACTGAAAGAACATTAAGTACAAAATTTTACTATCTACAGCTATTGACCAAAAAATAATAGTTACTTAACAATTATTTCTACTAAAAAACGAATCTAAAAATAGGCATCCTTTATTTTCATTACTTAATCTTAATTTTCTCATACATCATTTTCATTAAAAAAACTTTTAAAAAAGTAGTGTAATAAATTATATAAATATACTGACATCTTCCAAAGTCTTCTCAGCGCTCTCAAGCCAGGTCTCAAACACCCTGAAGGCGACCTGGAAATCGGCGGGAGTGACGGGCGCGTCGCTCAGCCGCGGCTTCTTGTGTCCCCGCGCCGGGGACGCCGGGGGCGGGGACGACGGGGACGCGAGGGGGGGGGACGTCGGGGGGGACGGCTCCGTCTCCATATGACTCGCGGCCTCGATGTCCTTCTCGATGCTTTCCACTTCGAATTCGAAACCAAAGTCCTTGATCTGCGGATTAGGGTATTTTGGATTGGGTTTGGATAATATTTTAAACGTTTGAAATGGATCGCGGAAATAACTGCAGGCATATCTCAGTGTAGATGTAGTTGTTTATTTGATATAAAATATAAATTAAGCAAAAATAACTAAAGTAATTTTATTTTTCAATTGGTCTGTTACTGCAGTTTTAATGAAAATCCGTGGGTTATGACCTTACATTGCATAATATGAAAATGATAAAATATATCATAAGTAAATCCGTGGATGCTCGTCGGCCATGCTCTCTGCATTTGGTTGGAAATGGGAAGCCAAGGTGAAATACATTATTAATATACTTGACATTACCAATTCTATAAAAAGAAAATATTATTACTTTTAAATCAAATTCTATTTTCATTTTACTTTGTCATAAACAATGTATGTAACCGGTGTACTTCATCTTTTCATTATTGCTGTACTAACGTTTTGAAAGGATCTTTAAGTATTTCCAATTATTTATTTATGGTACAAAAACAGGATACTGTCTTTATATGTAACACGAAAAAAACAGTTCACTGGAATGGCATTATGAATAAAGTGTAATGCTGCCGTCGTCCACAAGCTAAAACGCCGTTAACTGATAAGAACGATTTTTCGTTGTAAAACTGATAAACCCTGTTTTACAAAAAAAAAACGAATGAGGCATCCTTCATATTACTATTTATCATCATTAAGATATTATAAGGGGGTTTTGCGAGTAAAACATCATAAATAGTGTGTTTAATCGTGTGCAATTAAAATTAATTATCAGTGGAATTTAAGACAGTGGTCATCAGTTAACGGCGTTTCAGGTAGTGGATGGAGTAAGATGTGTGGTGCGTGCGTACCCGTTGCGCCTGCACCCGAGGATGAGGTGCAGCGCGTCCAGCCGGTCCTGCAGCGCCTCGAGGGCGGCGTGCGGGGCGCGGGCGCGGCGGGGCGGCGGGGGCCCGGGCGGCCAGCGCGCGCGCCCCGCCCTAGCCCGCCCAGCGCGCCGCCCGCCGCCCGCAGCCGCGCCACGCGCGCCGCCGCCCCGCCCACGCTCTCCACCGCCGCCGCCTCCATCTGCGCACGCGCACAACCACACTCTACACTCTACCACCTGCGCGCTCAACACACTCTATTGGTACATGTCTGCTAACATACACGTCACAGACAAGGATACAACCCTAAATCATATAATATCCAATTTGATTCGACTAACTCTAGCTTAAATCAATTTGTTTAGTTTTATGGAATATTCGTAAACCTACTTAGACAAACGCGAAAGTCATAAGCATATTTCTGAGGTATTTCATCATATAGGATAAAGAATGATTAAATGAAGTGCGAAAGATTCAAATATTTTTTCCTGCTTACACACTAAATAATTTTTATACTTTACAGATAATAATAAAATTACTTCTTGAGTAACTTCATCATAGTATAATATACATTAAAATTATATGATCAATAAAATAATGTTGTGTTTATGTACTGTCTAATAGAATTTATTGAATTGCATTGAATTGTTGTTGGGCATATATATTTGTATTGTAATTTCAAACACAATGAACATTGTTATTGAATAAATGAATAAAAAAAAAAATACATTATAGTAATGTATTTGAGTGTATATGGGTCCGTCCCCAGCAGCCGCGGCCGGTCCAGCGTCCACTGGCACGCGTGCGTACCTCCTTGAGTTCCGTCTCGAGTGTGTCGCAGGCGGCGAGCAGGTCCGCGTGCCCCCCCCACAGCGCCTGCATCCCCTCCAGCAGCCGCAGCTGGTCCAGCGTCCACTGGCACGCGTGGGACCAGCGCTCGCCCAGCGCCCGCAGCTCGTCCTCCATCTCCGTCACCTCTGCCCACACACACCAACATCACCACACGCCACACGTCACACGTACATATTTAATAAAGAAAATAAGAATAGAGATTTCCTAAGTCAAATGCTGAGTAAGCGATAAAACGAGCACCAGAACACCTAAGCTGGTGAGCATTCAATCTATTCATAATAGACTATTTGCCTTCAAATATTATGTCATTTATTCTAAATCGAATTCCATTTATTATATAATCAAATATGTTCAATCAAAATTCTTTTTAAAACTCAAATCCATCGTCCGGAATAGTGTGCGTATGTGTGTGAGCGAAGAGTATGTAGAGGGCGTGTGTGGCGTGGAGCACGCAGCCGTGTGCGGCGTTATGTCCCGTGGCTGTGTGTGTGCGTGGGTACCGTGTTGGTCGTGGGCGGCGTCGACGACGACGACGGCGTGCGCGAGCGCATCGACCCGGGGCTGGTGGCGGCGCAGGGCGGCGCGCACCTCCCGCACGCCCGCCAGCCGCGCGCCCACCGCCCGCCCGCCCTCGCCGCCCTCCCCGCCCTCGCCGCCCTCGCACCCGCCCAGCCGCGACATGCGGTCCTCCATGCTCGTCAGCCACGAACTGCACACACACACACCAACACAATGATTACATTGCACATACTCTAAGACAAAACTATTATTTTGTAAAATCAAGAAATATATACAAAATATAATTTAAATGCGTTTTTATACGTAAATAAAACAAATCGGTGAAGTACGAGTTGGACTCGCCCATAAAGGATACCGTAAAAGCAAGTATCATAAAATACTTATTAATTAGTAAAAATTATTATGAGAAATGAAAAGTGTTTATTCAGTTTAGATCCTTACAGAACACTTATGAAAGTTTAATGAAGCTACCACTGGTTCGGGAGGTAGTTTTCCACTGAGAAGAAACCAGCAAGAAACTCAGTACTCAGTCAGCCAAAGCCGCAATATGCGGAAAGATTGGAAGTTTGTATGGAGCACTCAGTAATGCTTAAAATAGAAAGTAAAAATAAGTATGTAGACTTATTCTTTACTTTCTTGCATCACAAATCTTGCATCACTATTTTTTAAATCGGTCCCCAAATATTTAAAAGATTTTTTGCAGTTTTGACGGCGTTTATTTCAAAGTTGAGACGTATATTATCATCAAAAGCAGCGTAAAAAATATATTTTGTTTTCGTAACCAAGGACTAGGACCCGAGTAGGTAACTCTGGATTAGATGCGATTGAACTCACGAGTAAAATTGAAGTGTATGTGTAGTGCATCCATTTTGTTACTGGTTTTGTAGCAACAACACTTAAAATGTCAATTTAAAATCTAACATTTTATAGATTATTTTGTTTACTGTGTAATAATCACATTAACCATAATGAGTGTTCGTATATTGTGTAGGTATAAGGTGCAAGTGTAAGTGTGTGCGGTGTGTGTGTGTGTGTGTGTGTGCGGTGTGTGTGTGTGTGCGGTGTGTGTGTGTGTGCGGTGTGTGTGTGTGCGGTGTGTGTGTGTGGTTGTGGGTGTGTGTGTGTGTGTGTGCGGTGTGTGTGTGGTGTGTGTGTGTGTGCGGTGTGTGTGTGTGTGTGTGTGTGTGTGTGTGTGTGTGTGTGTGTGTGTTGTGTGTGTGGTGTGTGTGTGTGTGTGTGTGTGTGTGTGTGTGTGGTGTGTGTGTGTGTGTTGTGTGTGTGTGCGTTGGTGTGGTGTTGCGGTGCGTGTGTGCGTGGTGTGCGCGCGTGTGTGCGTGTGCGTGCGTGTCGTCGTGCGTGTGCTGCGTGCGTGCGTGCGGCGTGCGTGCGCGCGCGTGCGTGCGTGCGTGCGTGCGTGCGTGCGTGCGTGCGTGCGTGTGCGTGCGTGCGTGTGTGCGTGCGTGTGCGTGCGTGGTGCGTGCGTGCGTACCGGAAGTGCGCCATCTCGTCCCGCTGCTTGTCCATGAGCAGTGTGTGCAGTCGGGCCTGGCGGTCCAGGGCCCGGGCGCGCAGGCGGGCCCAGCGCGCGGCCAGCAGGCCCGCCTGCAGGCGCACCTCGGCGGCCTCGGGCGGCGCCAGGGCGGGCAGCAGCCGCGCGCCCGCCCCCACCGCGCCGCCCACGCGGGCGCCGGCCGTCGACAGCCACACCAACACCTCCTCGTGCTGCTTGAACTTCTCCTTCAGCGAGCCTGCCCACAGTCACCACACACTCACTCTTTACTCGTTCAATAACACTTACTTAACTCATTTAATGCCTTCACAATAGAAAATCTGTTTCTGGCGCCTTAAAGCGTCATTGGCGGTGAAAAGGTTAAAGGACTCGACTGTAAAATAAATACAAAATTCGAGTTTCAATTAAAAGGACCCAGTCGCTATCTAAAAAGAAAGAAAAATACTAAAAAGAGTTGTTTAGATTTAAACAACTATAACAATTCTAGATAAAAATAACAACACGGATGCTAGACCATGGCTACTATAAAAAAACTAAGGTCATGTCATTCCATCCCCACCAAAAGGAAAATCTACAGATCTCCTTCCTTCATGGTGGGCAGGAATTAGAACAGGTCAAACATTACTCGCTTCTCGGCCTAACAATAGATACCCATATAGACTGGAAGTCTCATATAGAAGTTGTTAAATCAAAAATATCCCGATTTACGTATGCTCTGCGTGAGCTAAAAAAATCCACAGACCAAAAAACTGCTTTAGCCACCTATCATGCCTACGCGAACTCATGGTTAAGTTATGGTATAATGTTATGGGGTAACAGTTCGGACGCACTCAACCTTTTTACATTGCAAAAGAAACTTTTGAGAATAATTGTCAACATTCAGCAAATAGATGGCTGTAAATCATATTTTCGTGAATTAAAAATATTAACACTTCCTTGCCCATATATTTATGAAATTTGTAAATTCGTTTTGATTATATATTCTAACAGACATTCGTAATGTCTGTTAGAATATATAATAAGCTACCCATGCACGTAAAAAACATAACTGATGAAACAGAATTCTGCAAAAAACTGAAAAGAACTACTTTTATCAAAAACTTACTATAATATACAAGAATACTTCAATGATAAATTTTGGTAATGAATCATTAAATAATTAATAATATCACACAAATACATAATAACACAATACAATTAATAAATCAACAACTGCAATAGTGCAAAATACATAAAATTATCAAACCAAAAATAATTTGTATAGAATAAAGATGAAATAATGCCAAAATAGTATAATGAATTTTTTTATATATCATTGATTTCTTTTAATGATTTAATAATTAAATTATTATTTTTAATTTAGTGAAAATATTTCCAAATAATACAGATTTTATTTAATAATCATATATATTTTATTTAACATATCATTTACCAATTTTATACAAAGAATATTTATTGTAGAAATATCTTATTGAAGCATTGAAGTCCCCCTCTCTGTGTGATTGTGGTGTGCCCGACAGGGTCCATATTGATACTAATGTTTGTTATAATTATACCAACCCATTATTTGTTTAAACATATGGAAAAGCAATAAAGAATTGAATTGAATTGAATTGAATTTTTACTGAACTAAAATTACAAAAAAAAATTAAAACTAACTCGCGCCAGATATAAAAATAACTCATCCAACCACTTTGGTGTATTTTTAAACTAAAATGGACTTAAAACCGAAAAACATATCTACAAAATATTATCGCTCTAAAATCCAAAATATACCACCGATTTCAAAACTTTTCTGTGACATTGGTTCTTCTATTCTTTTTAACGTTAAAAGGTTGTAGACGACGAATTTAATAATTATTACTATAAATCATCACTCGTTGTATTAAGACTATAAAAGGTTACAAGACTAATCGTGAGGCTTGAAACATTAGTGTAGTGTTTGGAATAGGCGTTAAAACGATGTGTCCGAGTACCTAGCGAGTGCTGGGCGTCGGCGTCGGCGTCGGCGTCGTCGGCGTCGAGGCGCTCCTCGGCCGCCAGCAGCCACGCCAGCGTGTCCTCCAGCGCCAGCCCGTACTCCCCCACCGACGACACCGGACGCGACGACTGACGCACACACACACACACACACACACAATATACAAATTTAATAAATATATATATACTGTTTTGACGATTCAAAAGTATCTGTAAAGATTTATTTGAATAAAGCATTTTTCAATTTCAATTATTGCAAAATATAATGAACACCTACATATAAGTATCCAACCATATTTATCTCTTACATCAATTACTTTAGTACAAGTACTTTTAAATGTATCTGTTTGTAAAACCATAATTTTATTCATCAAACTAATAGATTTAGTAAACAAAAAATATATGTATTAAAAACTAAATTTTTAAAACCATTAATCAAACTTAATAATAACCAATGTTTATTGCATGAATAAAAAAATGGCTTTTAAATATTTTGTTATCAATAGTACATTAACTCTTTACCTTTTGCACTTCCATTTTCTACGTAAAAACACACAACACTTACCTATTCCCACTGTATTATTATAATTATATAAGCTTTCCCATAACGCACTTTTGCAAAAAAATACGAAATAATTATACTAAAGTACCTCGGCAGAATCGAGAGCAGCGTCATCTTCATCATAGTCCTCGGCTGCATAATCGAGGTTGTCGTGGGCGGCATCGCCGGTGCATTGGTGATGGTCGTCGGCGGAGTGGTGGGCGTGGTGCGTGGGTGTGGTGGGAGTGGTGGGTGTGGTGGGGGTGGTGGTGGGGGTGGTGGGGACGGACTCGAGCGCCACGTCCTCGGCCGCGTGCGGCAGCGCTTGGAACAGGCACATCACGTACATCATGATCGACTTCTTGTCCGGGTTCTCTGTGTTCACATCTGTACAACAACACACATTTTATTCATTAGCTGCCATCCGCTCGAAGACTATTAGAAATAGAAAATGTATTGCTTGTGGGGATTCTTTTCCCCAGTGTTTTTGATAATTTGTATTTTTTTTATTAAATTATACAAACATAGAAGCGATGGACGATGGAGCGCAAATGTTATTGAGTAGCGTCCACGTGTAGAGTTTCAGTCAGATGGAAGACGACGGATATATCCAACATAACAATTGATATTCTTTTATTTTTTATTTTATAAGGTATAACAACAGAATATAAACTGAATCATCCGTAATACAGCATAAGACATAACTTTTTAAATTTATATCCCAATTACAGATTGTACACAGCATTTTTAACAAATCATAGCAAACATGCAAAGATAAACGGAACAGCGAAAAATGATTGACATGAATTACATTTACACAATAGATTTTTTAAATAAACATAATATGAACAGTTAAAGATGTCAGTGTGAGAGCAATGATTATTATAGAATCGCATCATCCCTAATAAAGGGGAATTTTTGGCCACATTGTTGTTGGTTCCTGGCACACTAAATAATTGAGAGATGCGTACTGAGCGAATAGGTACTGTTCGAGCTACGTCGAACATTCTGCAGCCCATCAGCAACACCGCAATTACGACATAACCTGACCGATGAACTCGCAGTGTGCCGCCGGTGTAAATTGTCCACGCTGCACTCTGCGAGTTCATCGGTCAGGTCATGTTGTGCATGTTGCTGATGGCTGCAGAATGTTCGACGTAGCTCGAACAGGTACCTTGATGTCTATTTGGTTTACAAGTTGTTCGCAAAAGTGTCCGTGAACGACTTTACACAAAATTGTTAAATCGGTATTTTGTCTTCTTTTCTGAAGACTCATGTCTGGAATTTTGTCGGTTCAAAAGTGGCGAGTAGTCAGTAGATACCGACTGCTAGGGATCAGTCCGCGTGGAAGTCATCAGGTCTTCCGTTCAGTAGTAGACATATTTCATTATCCGGTTTTATATCGGTGTGTGCGTCCGTACCGTGGGTGTGTGCGTCCGTACCCTGTGTGTGTGCGCACGTACCCTCGGGGTCGAGCAGGCTGGCGATGCCGAGGTGTGTGTGTGTGTGAGTACCCTCGGGGTCGAGCAGGCGCGCGATGCCGAGGTGTGTGTGTGTGTGAGTACCCTCGGGGTCGAGCAGGCGCGCGATGCCGAGGTGTGTGTGTGTGTGAGTACCCTCGGGGTCGAGCAGGCGCGCGATGCCGAGGTGTGTGTGTGTGTGAGTACCCTCGGGGTCGAGCAGGCGCGCGATGCCGAGGTGTGTGTGTGTGTGAGTACCCTCGGGGTCGAGCAGGCGCGCGATGCCGAGGTGTGTGTGTGTGTGAGTACCCTCGGGGTCGAGCAGGCGCGCGATGCCGAGGTGTGTGTGTGTGTGAGTACCCTCGGGGTCGAGCAGGCGCGCGATGCCGAGGTGTGTGTGTGTGTGAGTACCCTCGGGGTCGAGCAGCCTGGCGATGCCGAGGTGTGTGTGTGTGTGAGTACCCTCGGGGTCGAGCAGGCTGGCGATGCCGAGGTGTGTGTGTGTGTGAGTACCCTCGGGGTCGAGCAGGCGCGCGATGCCGAGGTGTGTGTGTGTGTGAGTACCTCGGGTCGAGCAGCCGGCGATGCCGAGGTGTGTGTGTGTGTGAGTACCCTCGGGGTCGAGCAGCCTGGCGATGCCGAGGTGTGTGTGTGTGTGAGTACCTCGGGGTCGAGCAGCGCGCGATGCCGAGGTGTGTGTGTGTGAGTACCCTCGGGGTCGAGCAGGCGCGCGATGCCGAGGTGTGTGTGTGTGTGAGTACCCTCGGGGTCGAGCAGCGCGCGATGCCGAGGTGTGTGTGTGTGAGTACCCGGGGTCGAGCAGGCGCGGCGATGCCGAGGTGTGTGTGTGTGTGAGTACCCTCGGGGTCGAGCAGCGCGGCGATGCCGAGGTGTGTGTGTGTGTGAGTACCTCGGGGTCGAGCAGCCGCGATGCCGAGGTGTGTGTGTGTGTGAGTACCCTCGGGGTCGAGCAGCCGGCGATGCCGAGGTGTGTGTGTGTGTGAGTACCCTCGGGGTCGAGCAGGCGCGCGATGCCGAGGTGGGCGTGGGCGACAGTGAAGGCGTGGTGCAGGCGGGCGGGCGCGGGCAGGGCGCGCACGCGGCCGAAGGGGAACAGCTGCGGCCGCCACCGGTGCAGCAGCGCGTTGAACGCCAGACCGTCGCGCCACGACGACGTGAAGTTGCGCACCTCCACGCCACCGTAGTCCTACACCATTACACATCAATAACCATTCAATATAATGTTACTACACAATGTTTCAAAGGACATAATGATGCTAGAGGTGGATGCTGAGCTACAAAATAACCCTAGCCTTTTTAACGCTTCAAACTGCTGTCGTAAAATTGTACTTTCGTAAGAGTCTGAGTAACCATGTGGTAAATTCGGCAGCAAATCATTTGAGTAAGTACGTAAGTGATGGGAGTATGTTTTACGCTTTTATGTTTCGGGTAAAGGGCGCTCTAACTAGGAAATTGCAAAGTCTCAGGTTACGGGCGCAGGGCAGTATTAAAAGAAAATAATCACTTTATACAGTTTTAGGTTACCTTCAATACTGATCTTCTGGTATCATCATGCGAACTATAGCGATCGCTTTATAGTTTTTAATAAAAGAAACTTTAAACAACTTTCATAATGAAAATAAAGTACTAACCTGTGTTTGGGTTCTGCACCAAGCCAGCAGCGTCTTCTCGAGGTTGGTCTGCTGCAGCTCGGACATGAGGTCCTTCAAGTGGTAGTGCACCTGCCAGTGCAGGATGATGCTCCACACCAGGCCTGCAATAGGTTCAGTACACATACTTAATATCCAACATGATAAATCGGTAGGAGAAATCACTTAAATGCATGCATGACTGACTTCAATATAACCGGTTTCTCCTAATTTCATTGGTAGGCAAAACAGATGTGGTCCGTCTTAAAAAAGGAGAAGGAAATAATAAATAGGAAGGCTGAATGAACAAATCTTGGGCCTCCAAAACGAACAACAATACGCGTGTTTCGTCAGGCCAGTTTTCTGTGAGACCGTAGTATCTATCGCTTCGGCTCAATTCTTGCCAAAGTATAATCATTATCAGCTCAATAAACGTCAGCACCGAGGAGCACGGGCCCCTCCGTACCGTGTATAGGCCTTAATCGTCTACGCGGGCGCACTGCCGATTGGCCGACTTCATACACAACCTTTTAATGACTTCGTAGGTGGGCGCGGGTTTGCTCACGATATTTCCTTCACCGTAAGAGCGTCGGATAACGTACAATATATATTAACGTACAAAATATATTGGAACGTAGCAGAATTTGATCCTGCGTCCTCCAGAATCGGAAAAGCGACAGTCCTCAACAATGAGCCAACGACGCATGCCGAAGCATGGCTCTCCGACTTTTACTGGGCTTCAGAGCGAGAAAGGTAATGAAAT
Organism: Leucinodes orbonalis; assembly: GCA_019425675.1. Taxonomy (NCBI): domain Eukaryota; kingdom Metazoa; phylum Arthropoda; class Insecta; order Lepidoptera; family Crambidae; genus Leucinodes; species Leucinodes orbonalis. The sequence continues at coordinate 131,184 of PQWD01005735.1, forward strand.
GACAGATGCCATGACATCTTTTTGTCACAAATTAACTACACTGTGATAACACTTTGAGGTCCCACTTTAAGCTTCCAGAGATAACGTACTTAAGACTTGGCCCTATTTACAATCAGATGAGTTGTCAGCTTGATGTTGGTACCATAGGATTGGTAGGTGTGTAAGACGTACCGAGCGTGAGCTTGGGGTTCCCGTCGACGATGTCGTTGCTGCTGATGTTGACGAGCTTGACGCCGTTCGCGTCGAGCACCTGCAGCGCCGTGTTCACGTTGTTGATCTGGTGCACGCGCATGCGCCCGCGCTCGCGTTTCTGCACACACGCCACATCACACTATCATACATTGCGGTCACAACTATACATTGGTTATCGTCATCATCGTTCCCTGATGGATACAGAGCGCCCACCATGCCGGCTCCATGGGAATTTATGGGTATTAACTATTATCATGCTACGGTAGTACCTGAGACCAACATGCAAGAAGAAGAGATTCCGCCTTGAAAGTCGCGCGTGACTCTCGCTATGCGTTTTTTTGTGGGATTCGAACCGCAGGCGCAGACCGCTACGATTACTAGGCAGGCTAGTAATGAAATCATATTGCATAATGTGTGTTAAAACTAAACTTAAGTTAAAAGTAAACTTGTTGTCTCTATACATTAGTATCTAACTCTACACAGTCTCGTGACATAGCTTGTGACAAACTTATTTGAAAACACTAATAAGTTAACGTCTGTTATTTTCAATATTTTCTTACAATTTGATTAATAAATACAGTACATAAAAATATAACATCAGAAATACTTAATTTTATGGCATGGTCAAGTAAAGTGCAAGAAACATGTGTAAACTAATAAAACGTTTATGTGGTGTCATTTAAAGATGAATGGATTTATTTTAAACATGAATAGAGTAGGTATAAGTTAAATGTGAACGTTAAACGTGAATAAGTTACGTATTGCTGTGCGGTGAGTATCTCGAGCAGCGAGAGCAGCAGCTCCCCGTCGCGCAGGTCCACGAACAGATCCTGCACCAGCGGCTTCTCGTTCTGCAACACACACACCACACCATTGTACTGATTGTAATACAATACAGATTTTTATGACATTAAGTTAGACCGGGACGGTCAGTTCACTCATATGGAAGTGATACGCCTGACCATGACAGATGCAGTGTTAAAGGAAATTTATAATGGCAGGTGGTTATTATTTTCCATCAACACTGCCCTCTAATACAGGGCTCACCTTCGCAGTATGAAACCAAGATAAGTAAATAAGATTGAATGATCACGACTCATATCCAAGTAACATTAAACCAAGGAGCTGCTCGTTCAGCCGCTTGCATTTATATTCACGTTCATCATGCAACGTTTGAATTCATGCAGCTGATGACATCACACCATCATATTTGACAAATATACTAGTCGGTATTTACAACATGATTTTAATAACGTCATTTATTTTTGCTTGTACATAAAAGCCGTATCTACCAGAGGTAACTGCTACTATGACGCATTTTGTTTTCCATCGGAGGTATATTTTCATATGTAAGAAAATCAGGGTGGCACGATTACCTATTTTTTTACCACAAACAAGCTTGCGTTCCATACCTTAGACAAAGGTAAGTAGAAAAAAACATTTTTTTAAAAAGGCTTTTAAACCTACAACAAAATGATTCACTTAATTAGTGTGTGACTATCTATTTTCTTGCCGGCCATTCTCTAAGAAGCTTCTTTTCCGAACCGGTTAGTAGATACACAAAAAAAATCTTTATTCGAATTCGAATAAAGGTGTAAAAGAGTCCGCGGAGTGCACCTTGCGGCTCCCGGTGCACCGGCCACACCCGCGACCTACTTCATCGGTTCGCCGTACTTCATCGTACTACAAAGTAGATCTTAGCCCATTGAACGTCGGGAATTCAGACACAATAGAAAATCTATTGTGTCTGGCGCCTTAAGGCGTCATCGGCGGTGAAAGGGCTAATATATAAGTGATTTTGTTTGATCTCTTGATTACATTAATCTGCTGATCATCAACATGAAAATTATATTCTATGATTGTTAATGATCCAAATTATTTATAAAATTTTATAACACCATGCGCTTGTACAGTTGTACCCGTCTTTATAGGTAGGTACGATGAGTAAGGGTATATTTTTCTTAAGGTTTGGCAACACACAACACTTTTGAATAATTTTAGAGTAACAGTATGACCATCAGTAACTTTAATACACAGATGTACCTAAAATTGTTCTACCGATTTTTATGTATTTACTAAAACCATGATGATTTGAATCATACCTTTTCCAGCTGCGAGTTGATCCATTTGGCAAATGTTTTCTTTTGGACATCTTCTCGTTCATCTGCAACAATGACAAACATATATATGAAATATACGTATTTCTCATTTTTATAATAGGATCTTTATGGGGCGTGTTAGTCATAAATAAGACGTCGAATGACTGCAATTACCTCAGTATGATTATGTTAGTGCTAATTTCGATGCTAGTAATATTTTTCAAATAAAATCATATAGGTACAACCACTTTAAATTAAGCTACTCGTAAGAGATGGATGCTACGTGTAGAACTAGTTACCACGCAGACCCACGCAGCTATAGGTCCCATTAATATAAACCCATTGAACGCCGGAAATCTAGATACGATAGAAAATATTGTGTTTGACGCCTTAAGCGTCATTGGCGGTCAAAGGGTTAACAGTTGCATGCATCATGACCCAACTAAAAGTGAGAGCAGCTCTTACTCTCGTCACGAACGTCAGCTGTGTTGAAGAACGCCTCCCATGCCTTTAACAGCGTTATCATATCACACCCACTCTTTAGTTTTAACGGAATGTAATTTTCTATCACACTTTCCACTTAGCACGCACATGTGACTGTTACGGTAACTGTTAAATGTCACGTAGATATAAAAAATGCTATTGAACAATACAGTGTTGGTGTGGTCGTGTCTTGCTGAAAACTGCGTACGGGAGGAGCTCCCGGGTCCCGTTAGGCACGCTCCGATGATCTTTATGGAGGCTTTGTTCTGTGCCGCGTATGGATCGGCCGACCTTCAGGTGCTCGCGGCCGGACCCATGCATCACTGGCCCTACGTGTACATCTCATTCTCAGAAGATTTCAGGCTGCATTTTTTAAAGGAATTTGTTTTCTTAATGACTACTGATGTTGGTCGCAGATTGCCTTTACAGCTTCACCGGGCAAGTCCCACTCTAGGACGCCCTTAGACTCGTTGTATACATTTGTATGCTAAGAGCCATCTGCGCTCGCCACGCGATGCCCCGGTGATGTTCAACATTGCTTTCTACGGTCTGATTTTATGATGAGTACATTTTGCATTTGTAGGTAAGTTGTTGTTGGTTTTTCTTTTTTTCCGAAAATGTTTCAATTTTATTTTACTTAAACTTCAACCATATTTCATTTTTCAATACTAAGCATTAGATTAACGTTATTTACAGTTATACATTTTAAAATCCTTGAACTGACAAGCCTCAAATAATGCATTCTTCATACTCGTTCTGATTACTGTCAGTACAGTACGTAACACTCATGATTATAATAATAATCGTCGCATGGCGTAAGTTATCTGCTGCAGCTGCGCATGCTTCAACTTTAAAGTAATTTTGTTGCACCGAGCACACGAGGTGGTTTAACACCAGGTCAGCCTTTATCGTTAATTATTACCCAGCCATACCAAAGTCAGGTCATGAGAACGTGTTGTACTTAGCCAGTAGCCACAAGGTCCACTACTGGACCAATGCACCTTTTGATAGGTTTTGGTCGTAATCCGTCACGGTGCTCCAGTACTCGTTAGTCAGTCCCCAGAGTATCTTTCACCCAAGAGTTTTAGAAGGGTTTGAGAAGCCTGGATCCGTTTGAATAGTGATTTGCCACAGATATATTATCCCTTTCTCAGTTTCGACATATCTGTGGGACTATTTTCTTTTGTATCTCAATTCGCAACAGATGAGCGATTATAAAATTTCAGTTTTTATCTTAATCAACTCATCTGCTTAATTTTGTAGAAGGTCGTACTAGCGCACCGATGACGTCAGCGTGATGTTTGTCGTTATCTCCATGCTCACTATAAGTACCTATAAGCAATGGCAGCGGCTACAGAGATCTCTAGACGTACCGTGTAAATTAACATCTTAAAAATTAACGTGTAGTCTACCACTATTAGGTAATGTACTTATTTGGATGTACCGGATGACGAATTTATGATATAGTTTCATTATTCTATAATTTTAAAAAACTGACACTGTACACGTGGTAAAATTTTGTATAAATAAAATATACAAAAGCAAAATATTAAAGTAAAGCTTTCCCGCACAGAACCTATAGCTTTATTAAACCAGTACGTACGTACCATAGGACCAGTGCGGATAAGTGGGTGTTAAGGACTAGGCCGCCCCCCGACCATACGGACGTTTGACCTGGTTACCGTGGCGGGTAACCGCGGTAACAGATGGATGACAACTGCTAGGAATCGGCCCGCGTGGAAATCATTAGAGGAGGCCTTCGTTCAGCAGTGGACATTTTAAGCTGTAATTAGGCAGCGATCTAAACCCAACCTTGTGACCACTAAACCACAAAATGTGTATAGTTAACATCACAGTTTAAAATGGCATGTAACTCTTTTCATGACACGAGTCGAATGATATCACAAAACATAAAAAGTGGCTCACAGACAAATGATCCGACTGACCTTAACCCCTGACCCGACAACACAATAGTAATGACTGATAACACAGAATTAGATTTTTAAGTAACCGAAGAATTTACAAGAAAAGCATTATCAATTGTCTATAAATTTAACTAACTAAATTGTAAACTATACGCATCTTAAATGAAATAACAACGGTATATTTATTCGTTTCATTCTCAAAAATCCGGTAAACATGTCTGTGGTCGTCAGAAGAAAGCCATATAAAGGGAGCAAAGTGCGCGGGCGCAGTGCAGCGGCTCATTAGCATAACAAGCCGTGGGACGCGCCTGCCGCGGCCCTACTGCCTACTACCACTACTACTTACTACTTGAACTACGTTCTCTTGACGTAACATACGTAAAATCATAATGTTTACAAATATGTGCCATTCCTTTTACCGATGACTATTTTTAAATGTAGTCACAAAGCGACAATATTCGATAGTACTATGTACTTTGTAAATAAATAAAATTGCCTTCTCAGAGGCATTGGACTCTAATAAATACGGGCGGGACACAAAAATCGAATCTAGATTGCTCTAGTCTAGTGCAATCATTTACTTTTACGTTTAAATAAATGTTTTTTAAGTGATTGAGTTAAGACAACACATTGTCCTCATTTGAAATAAATTATTATGTCATTATAAAGTTTACTAATACCCGTACGACATACGACACTATTTTTATTTATTATATGAAGTTTATGAGCGTCGGTAGCTCATGAAATGATATAATTTTACTAATTGTTATTTATTCATGAATACGTCTGATAATTCCTAGAGCAATAAGTATCCTAAAGCGACGCGTCATGCCACGCCGCAACAATTCCTCTCCGCTAATTTCTCTTAATTAATGAGAGGCGCGCGCGCGTGTTCCTCCCCGACTATCACACGCCTATTTAATACACATTATTAGCTAGAGGATGGAAAATATGGGGATATTACATATATTCACTCGTAAAAACTCCACTTTAGGTGTGGAGTGGATGTATGCCTGATAACAAACACAGACTTCTGACTTGACGTCAAATCTGCTGCCACACTAACGGCTAACGGCTAATGCCTATTAGCGCGATAATCATTGTGTGACAAGATTTTGACACATTAAAACTTTGGCCCCAATATATATTTTTTATAAGGTTCACCAACAAGTGTTACATAATTCTTAACAATAATGGCATACATGTGAAAAATTAAGACCAATTGTACACTTAATTATAGGTAAACACCACATACATTAAATATTTAACTATTAAAACAAATAAACACTAGTACATACGTAACAAGGTGGTAACATTATCCATAAACTAAACAAGGGGTATTTGAATAACCCCCAAATAATTGATAAGTCATACATCATATTAAAACTCAGATCCCTTCACCATAAAATATTTGAAATGGCGTAAAAAATTTAATCCAGCTCCCACGCAGACAACCTATGATGATTAGACTTATTACCACCAAGTATTACAATAATATTACTTCGCTTACTACTACTAGTAAGTAAGTACACAAATGCTGACGCATCATTATATTAAAACTGTTTTAAGAGATGTGGTGACCCCCTAGGGCACCTTACATTCTTATTGACATTTGTACAAATCTTCCGTACATATTGCACGGCCATTTACAGGATGTCGTCAACAGTTCGTCCCAACCTGTTTACACATTTTTCTTTCGCAAGAAAAAGAGAAAACAAGAAAATCAGGTGGCGCTAGTTTCCCGTGACTTTTGGAAACGGCCACGGGACAGGTGCGGGTTTCCATGCGAGACAACTCACACTGCATTACTTTACGCGAGTATAACACGCTTGTCTACGTCTTCATGTATACACGAAGAGCCGTGGGCTCCATACCTGCACGAGACGAATATGTGACTGACATTTGTGTTTTTTTTTATCTCGGTGCTCCAAAAATTCCACATACGAGTATAGTATACAAAATAATGGATTAAATGTTTAAAAGCATGAAACTGAACCAAATCTAAAAAAATATTAGTTAAAAATAAATACTAATGTACCTTAATATGTTTTTAATTGCAAACTACAACAGCGTATTGTGAACTAGGTAACATATTTAGTGTTAAAAATATTTATTCATGCGCTTTGAGCTGGCGAAGAGAGCAATACACTAGTCCGTGTGTATGTCACCTATAGTAAACTCGCCTGCACCCGTCAAAGCGCAAAGAAACAAGTACTTCCGACAAGTGCAGTCGGTAGGATGCACCGGATTAGGCTGTGCATAATAAGCACGGCAGTCGTAAGCAGTGTTTGTTGCGCCATTGTCTTGAGTTGTGGAGGTATTAGGGCAAAAGTAATCGGCGCAGGAGTAAGTAAGCGGCTCCTTGGGGACGGTTTGTTCCAATCAGTATTGTCATCGTCACATTACGGAGGGCTTGTCATTGTGACATCGTGGCACGTTTCCATTCTAAGCTTAGATAAACAATCAACTAAGTACTTATGTAGATGCACCATCTTACTCAAAAAGTGTCCGCGACTAGTCTGCCCATGACTATAGAGTGCTTGTGCTTTTGATTTTGTACTCTTTCTATGACGCCTTTAAGATCTAAGATTCTAAGTAATTCATCAATGTTTTCAATCTTCTCGTAGTGAAAAAAATATTTTATCATAAATGGTATAAAGACTCTTTTGAGAGTCGTTAATCCATTGATGGACTGGCTGGAAAATGAACTACACTTTCTTGCCAAGACGCAGTCTCCACCCGTCTACTCAAACGGCCATCGGTACTGGTATATATATGTAACCGGCCCACTATCACTCTTATTGGCTGATATGGTGAGCTATTTTAGTTATCACGCCACCAATAACAACACATAATTTTATGCCTACCTAAGAAATACCACAAGATTAGGGCTCTAGATTGCCCGTTCAGTGACTATGAAGTTGAGAACCAATCAAGAATTCAATGTTTGTTTAAAGGCGTTGCGGTAAATGCCCTTAGCCACCACGTTGATAAGTTGGTGACCGCATTTTTTTTATGTTTATATAATTGACTCCAATAAGAATTGAATGATTGTCATTGGGAGGGAGGCTTATGTGTAATGCATCTTGTGGCTGATAAAGAAGTGATGTTTCATTAAATTACCTAGTTGCCGCCATTAGCATGCAAAACTCCCCACAACTATCATGTGGATGGATTGAGATGATAATAAGCAGTAAGCACATACACACACACGCACACACACACAGTCACTGATGCCGCGCTGGACCCTGCTCGATGTGGTTACTCACTGTCCAGTTCAGCTGTGATGTCACGCTGCCAGCAATAGAACAGAGTTTAATTACTTTGCTGATGACACAGCCGCGACGGCTTGCTATAATTACAAATGTTTAACATTTCAATAATGCCGTCCACTACAGTTCCTATCAAAATTTAAATTTCTAAAAAAACATTTTTTTATGTCCGACGTAATCTATCACTGGTTCAGACTGCTGGGTTTAATTGAGAAGAAATGCATGAAACTCAGTAGTTACTCTTTTAAGTAAAGCAAACAGTTCTGAAGCACGTGAGCTCTGGGCCATATGTAGGGTGATGTAGCAATGTGAGCAGGATATGCAATAAAGCATTTGCCGCAACAGTGGAGTGGCGAGGCGGGCGGGCGAGAGGGTGGCGCGAGCGCAAACCCGTCCGCGAGGATGAACATGATCTGCTGAAGGCGCGCGGTGTCTCGTTTCGCGGCGGCTTTCTTCACGACAATTGGTGCATGTCCGCGAGCGCGCCGCGTGTGAACTGCCTCAAGATTACAACATTCGCTATCTTGGTATTCGCAAGCCAAATTGTATATACAATTTGGAGGTTTCGATACCTTAAATGTTTTTGTTTTTGCTTACAAGTAACTAGAGAAACTAGTACTTTACTTAGTTTTATTATTTACTAGCGACCCGCCCATGCTTCGCACAGGTTCAATGGTGATATTCATAATAGACACACTCCTGCCCGGTCGGCCGGTACCGCCGCAAACGCTACGTACCGCAATTTTAAATCTGTAAAATCTTCGAAAATATTCATTTAAATAATATGCTGTAAAGGGCCATAAAGATCTATATTAAATCAATAATTTATTTAAAGTATTTTATTGGATAAGGATTAATGCTGTGGCAAATTTTTGAAGCGATTTAACCAATAAAATCGCTTCGAAAATTTGCCATTATTTGTTCGTAGAAAGTAAATAACAAAAAAAAGGTTATTGTGGGATATCCATAAGAGATAGACATTAGCATCGCGGAGTTTCCTGTAGACCTTTTCAATGTATATAAAACTAAGTACATTATTTTCATAAATCATGTAGGGTTCAGCCTGTGTTTGCAATGTAAACGGAAAAAAAATCAAATTATTTATGACATTACATTAGAAACCTCAAAAATAACAGTATTTCTCCACTATTTAATGGATGTTTTTTTTAAATATAACATTACTTTAGGGCAGGTTAAGTTACTTATTTACTTTCAGATAATGGAATTTTCAATTGGCAAAACCCCAGTAAATATATTTAAATCTAAGAAATACTTTTATGAAACCAAACCCATTGACAATATCAACATATTGTGTTTTATCAATTAATCCCACTATGATAATCTTTCAATGTTTCAATACATTGTCATCATCATCAGCTCATTAAACGTCCGTCCCCCCCCCCTCGAGGGGCACGAGCCTACCCGTGTAGGGTAATTAGGCCTTAGTCGTCCACGCGGGCCCAGTGCGGATTGGACGACTTCACACAAAACCTTTGATTTACTTCGCAGGCGTGCATGAAGGTTTCCTCATGATGTTTTCCTTCACCGTAAGAGCGTCGGATGACGTACATATATTTTCGAAAATTTGAAAACACATTGGTACGTGGCGGGATTTGAACCACAGCTCTTCCGTCCACACCATTGAGCCACCGACTTTCTAATACATTGTCATTTGATTTTAGTATTATTTTAAATTATTTTTTAAGATCAGCATCTTTTCATCACATTTTAATTTAATATTTCTCCTTTTTAATCAGTGCACCTTTTTATTGTTCTCATTTCTCTTACACCTATTATTGTCAATAACGCAACAGTTGTGTTGCCCATTCTGTAAATGTGTTTTTGTGGTCAAATATACAAATGTTATTCATTCTTTCAACATCTAAACATTAGGAAGTACATCAACCAATCCGTAGAATGCGGAAAAATGCAAATTAACTTATTAATTTAACCTGAATAAGGTAAGAATAAAAGAAATTATAATAATTATTACCAAAAAAAATATATATAACCAGAATTTTAGGTAAATATTATTGTACCCATGCCCAATAAAAGTCAACATACTAGAATAATCCACATCAGTAGTATAATTCACTGTTTATTTAATTATAGCTTTCACTACAAATGAAATTGAAATGGGGACTAACTTATATACCTTGGCAGGTAAAAGCTTAGCAGTTAGTGTTGCTCCAAATCTTAGAATCAATCGAGTAGGCAACAATTTGCTTATGGAAAGATATACATATATATCTTTATAAAGTACTTATTTGATTTTGGTGCTTTAATATTGGAAGTTAAACAGGTCTAACTTTAATTTCAGAATAAAGGGCTTTATTATTATAAACAGGTCTTAAGTTGATGCTCGGATACTATATTGAAATATTATATGTGTACAACATGTGTAACTAATGTGTGTGTAACTAAATAAAATATTATGATAAAACTAGGGACTGATTGTTATTGTTGGGTATCATCAATGGGAGGCCAATGTTAGTTTCTCTAAAATATATTATTAAATAAAACCACTAATAAAATATTGACTGTGAGATAGAGACCACTAGGAAACTTGTTTTGATTTGTCAAAATAAGTTGTACTCTACGGCATCACAACAATACATTGCCACCATGTAATTTTACCATTGATGTTAGGTGCATTACAAATGTCAAAAAATAAAGGCTTCAACATGTGGATAATCATAACAATAGTTTAAGGTATTGAGATGTAACAAATTTGATATGAGGGTTTCAGATTTTCATAACACAGTCAAAATGCAAATAAGTATATCTAATGGTGTGCTAAAACACTACAGAAACTTACTAAGGTATTCCCAGAATAAGGATTTGTGCAAAAGCCAATGTGTAATTTCTATTACTAAAGCAAATAAACAAATATTTAAACTGTGTTCTTAAAACACAAGTAAGTAATTAATGACTTATTACACAAACTCAGTTGTTTTACGTAAAGCTTCTTATTATAAACTTTGAGATAATAATAATACAAACAACTTTATTCACAAGAAAGTTAATACAGTCATATGTTATACAATTTAGATACTTTTGAGGTCCAAATTTATAGTGACAAATAATGAATGATGTGACACAGCAAACTTAATAAGTTCAATGCGGAACAAGAACTAATACAGGATAATCTAAATTTCTCTCGGTATGGGAAAGGTGCTCGGCACTATCAGTGGTGTACACAGCAGGTGATAAGATAAGTCCGCCGGCGGCGCTCGCGACCTGCCGCCGCGTTGCGTCACGCCGCACTCCTTCACTACTTTCAAGGCCTTACTTAAGACATCACGAACGCGGCTCACCGCTACTTACCCACGTAACTAGACTCCATGGTTGCCAAGCACACTCGAATACCTCGTTCAAATTTCCACAATAAAAACAAAGTTTACTTGAGACATCACAACACGCACACCGCCACTCCCAAGCGTAAACTTAGTCCAAACTTTTGAAAACACGAGTCTGACAGAACCCGGCACCGGTGATCGGGTTCGCTATTGCACTTTTGTTTTTGGACACTTTCAACCAACTTTCGTAAACAAATAACACAATACAATACTATACTATTTGACAAAAAGTAGGGAAAACATCGCTCCAACAGACAGAAGGCTCGAAGCACCGAAACAACGAAATGACAAGATGACCATAGGGATGTACGCGCTAAAATTTCAAGTATCGACTTTTTGCAATTGGTGGGGTGAAAACATTACCTAATAAATTTTGTAAACTTCTTCACGTTCTAAATTGTATTTCGGTAGTAATGTGTGTGTGAAAACAATCATTAAGAAAAATGCAATTCTGTAATGACAGTATTCAAAAAGTAAGTAAACTAGTTACTGGTTAAACGTTACAAGGAACGGGTGGAGGTACGTAACGTATGTACATACGTAATGTTACGTAACTTTTAATTTTGTAAAAATCGAGGACTCTTCAAAATTCCTTTTCATTTATTCTACAGAGACTCTGAATTGTACTGTATGTTACTTTTTGTTTGTTGAAAACGTTACGGATACATCAAACATTGGGTTGCGTATTTCTTGAAAGCTCCTTAAAAAGATAAGGTTTATGTGAAATGATATAAAACTACAGAGCTCAGATATTCTATTTTTTTAGCAAAATATGATATCATATTTATTTATCATAATTTGTGTTTACAATAAATAAAAAAGCATTTTGTCCATTGATAAATGTTTAAATGAACCTATACAATATTTCTGTAATAATTTTACAAAATGATTAAAACATTCATTTTATTATACATACACAGAAAAGGCTTCAGTCAATTCAAACTTATATAATAAATGGTAATGTGCGAGAACCAAATCCCATTGCCAATTACTCAATTATAACGGTCATCGAAGTAATAATAACACATTACATTACAACCTGCTTATCGTATTTTATCGAATCTTGGAAACACTAGGCGTCGCGTAACTTGACAGACCACATATAAAGTGCGAGCGAGAGAGTTGTTTATAACTTTGACTTGTTTATGTGTGACAATGAGTACGTTCCGTTCTACGTACAAACGTTTCGTTCGTTTTTATTACCTTTCATTATTTAGCAAAAGTCTTTTACGATTTATGTTAAAAACCTTCTCTATGTAAAAGTTCGCATGTAGCAAAGAACATTTGCCGTGTGGTTATTGATATCAGATTGTACTTATTCCTAAACAAACAGGGAAAACGGCAGAGAAAAATTTATCACCGTCTTAATAAATTATCTAATAGGTATAAATTCATTTTTGTAAAGCATTAGTTTTATCTTAGAATAATAAATAAAGCATAGTGTGATTAAGTCTAGAGAACAGATAGTTCGACCTAACTTATACAGTTAAATCTATCGCCAGCCTGTGTGCCAAACTTGGAAATAATATTGAATAGATCTTCACTATCGTTCAGTAATACCCTGGAGGAACAATGATACTTACATTTACTGTGACTGACATGTTTCTCATACGGTGCATATGTATATGCCGGTGCTTCGCCGATTTCCACGACCCAGGTTATTTTGCGTTGGCCCAGCGACGGCGACTGCGACGCCATCTCCCGACACTATCACGCACATGCACTGATTTTCTGTCTGCGCACGATTCACTTCACTTTACCACATCGTTACGATTTTTTCACAGTTTCACTTAGGTACCGGCTTAACTCATAGGTGATACACAAGCTTTGGCGTCGAAACTTTAATTGACTGGATTTCATATTCAGATAAAATGTTTAAAATTGCATTGTTAAACCAACATCAGTATTCCTAAGATAAAAGTTACAGTACAGCTGCAAACTTGTGACGTAAATATATCAAATTACGGTGTTGAGATGCCCACGCCACTATGTACTTATAGTAGGTACACATTTAATATATAATCATAACTCTTAGTGTTACGATAACTTTCTTAAGTTAATATTGAACTCAATAGACAATTAGGTATGTGGGTATATTATTTTAGTACATTCAATGTCCCTCTGTATAGTAAGGAGCGTAGTGTAGGTTTCGTCTCATCTATCTATCATCAATATAAAAACAATGCCATCTTCATTCCAGCATTTCGTTGCAAGAATCTATACCTATAGAACATAATATTATAGTAGACATTGTTAAAAATTGAAAACATTTGAGAAATCCATTTATAGTGTAAATGCCGAAGTGTCGTACTAAGCGCTTTTTGATCCACATTTATTATTCGCACTGCGAAACTGTGGAATTCATTGCCAGCTTATGTATTTCCCGAGGTGTACAGTTTGGGTGTGTTCAAGTCGAGAGTAAATAGGTTTCTTCTAGGTCAGCGTGCTTCATCCTAGACATCGTCGATGTTTAACACCAGACAAGGCGTAGTCAAACGCTGGCCTATTTAAATGTAAAAATATCGTTTATGAAGTGATCACTCTCATACAGTTTAGTTACTCCAAATACAAATTAAAAATGTATCATGAAACGTATTTTTTGTATACGACAAAGCCTTCATAGAAATAATTATTGACTGCATTGGCAGCCCGCCTACCTAATTAATGCGTTACCTTACAATTGGATTTGTGCTTAATCCTATCCTATGGTATAAAACATTACCTTAGCCGAGTACCTAGTAAGCTAAGAGGTATTTCTCGAACCACTTTGTAATTTTTCCAAACCTTATTTTGGTTATCGATATACCAGACAATGCAAATTCTTGGTTTTCTCCCGACTGCAATGCCATGAAATACATCTCTCTTTTTTTACTACATGTGTTGGCCGCAGATGGCATTTACAGCTTTACCGGTTATCTGAAAAGTGCAGATGGTTTCTTGGTCTCAAATTTACCTTGAAGGGTATGTTAAGCAAGTGTCGATATCAAATTATGTTATGGACATAGGCCGGGTATATCAAATAACACTCGTTCACTGATTTCGTTTGTATGACGAAATTAGTTAGCCAGGTAGACCGCCACTTTCACTTATTGCGGTTTGCACTCTACGGAATTCTTTGCTATGCGGTTATTTTTAGGTATGTAGTTCACCTTGACAACAGGCTTTGAATCGTATCCCGATAGGCGTCCGGCCGGGCCGGGGCCGGGCGCATCTTACTTGCATACGCAGACACTGCACTTTTAATTACACGCGCATCATAGCCATAAGCAGACGCGGTAGTGCTCGTCATAGTCTGCTTCAAGTTTCGCGCTACATACTACATACTTCACGCCTAATTCACTATATTTTGCTAACAATCACAATGAACAAAATGCTCTCTATCTAGTGCATTCTAGAACTCAATGCAATCGTGGTGCAGCGTGAACAAAAGAAGATTACGAAACAGCTATAGTATCTGATATAAACTTTAATAAAATTAAGAGCAAATGATCAACCATTCGCAAACTATGGCGAATTGATATCACTAAGTGGTCCGTTGTATGACGAAATCTGGCTAACATCGTAATAGTCAGGGGTGTTCGGTATTTAGGCATCAAAATAAAATTCGATACAGTCAATTTGTACCGTAGTCGGGTAAAAATAGGGTGCAGTATTCGCGCTTCTCAATTGAGCGGTCATTAACTCTAGAGTGGCGCGACACCGAGCGCGTGCTGCAATAGGGACCAGCGGACCGCAGCACGATATCTTTGAGATGAGAAACAACATGTGCGGTTATGAAATATAGCTCGAAGAGAGCTATATCATTATTTAGCTCTGTATTTGTACCGAATGCATCGTGACAACCCATATAGTGTAAGGGGTTGAGATATCGGTTCTTACCAAGGTTCCGGGTTCGATCCCCGGGCAGTACAAACATGTCTGTGCATGAACATGTCAGTTTGTATTGGTAAAAAATATATAAGTATGTTTATCCGTTGTTTAGTACCCATATTATAGGCAAAATGCTTAGTTTGGACTAGATGGCGCTATGTGAATGGCAGTGGATATTTATTTAATTAAATTACAACGATAAAAGAATTGCAAATTCGGTGTTTGATGCGAGTGCGCAGTCGTGTTGTGTGTGTTGCGCGGTTGTGTAGGATTTGAGGAGGCCTTCTAGTCGTAGGTCGCCGCGTCCCTCTCGCGATAGTGATCTCAATTCCCTTGACGCCAAACGGCAGCTCATCAGTCGGCCATCGATTGCGTCGCCCGCACCCACCAGTCCGAGCGACTGTGGCTGTGTCACCGAGTGCACTGCTATGTTTAACTGACATTTTAAGTCTATTTTGATCGTTCCACATCCATTGCAAACATGGATAATTATAATATGTATGCCACCTCCTATAATTTATCAATAAGACATAAAGTAACTACGTTACTTGTAAGTCTTGTTACTCCGAGTTGCGAGCACTGAACAGGAACAATTGAGTGACTCAGCACAAATCGAATCTCTTAGACTGAATTGGTTGTGTTTTGGGAATGTTCCTTTCAAATAAATATTCTAAAATGTCTATTTTTCTCGTTGTAAAGATTACAAAGAGATGCATCCAGGTGCAACTAGGGTAATACGAGTATTTTCTAAATCTATGAGTAGCAGTATGATATTTAAGGGTCTTATTCCATTGTAATTTTTTAAAAAGGTCAATAAATATTTTTTCATTTCATTTCATTTCATATTAACCAAACTTAAATTTTCATTGTAAAGGTATATCAGTAATCTGGAATTGGTTCAGCGTTTCTATGTTCTTTGGTATTCCCAATTGAATAGGTACTGACACCATCGAGAGCGGGACTCTTTATATTATACCCTACATGTAATGTAAGTATAATGGAAGGAACTCAATTTCATAGATAACTTCGTTTCCAAATGACAATTGGCAGAATCCAAGTGACTTACTTAAAAATGATCAAAAACCTTTGTTATTGACAGATATTATTTAGATAATCGCGTAGTACATTTCCAGTGTAAAGTACCTAAACGATATTTTTTATTTGAGAATTCTCAAAGAATAGTGTTCTTGAACCCGTGCCCGTGAGTTATTAATTACCTAACACGCACGGGACAAACCCATACCGAAAATGTAATTAGCATAAAGTATTAGTAAATAACATTTAAAACGGAAATGTGTAACTAGTAGTATTTCGCGGAGATAAGTTTTTAAGACAAGTTAAGTACGCCCGTCCTTTTTGCAAGCAATAATAACTAGAAGTTTTGCCTAGTGAATGCACTGTAAAAATTACCAGTTGTATCTGTCTATCTTCTACGTTTGGCCTACTCAAATGACTATTATGGTAGCGTCGGGGTCTCGATGCGCGGGTGGCTGAGGTTCCGACATTCAAGACATAGGTAATTTTTTAATAACTCAAAACATTTTCAAAGTACGTTTAAAATAAGTAAATACAAGCCACAAGATTTTGGTAGCTAAAATCCTTTTTTTTTGTTGTCTTCACTTTTACTTTGTATATAAATATAGGTTCAGCTCAAATTTACACATTCTTCATTCTTCATCAGTTCAACAACAGTTTTATTTCATCTACGGCTCCCTAGGTAGCCACAAGTTCAAGGCTGGAGTTGCACGTCATGGCTAATGACCACGGTCTGTGTTACCAAGTTCATGCTATTTAAACAAGATAGAGAAAATAAACCAAGACAAACCAGTCACGACACCAACATACCAGTTACGACGACCAAACAATTAGTTACCAACTTAGCGCAATTGAAAATTCGTATTAAAACATTTGAAGGAATTTGACCTAATAATAAAGAGAGATAAGTAGGGAGGTAATTCATAAGTTCCTAAGATGTAATATTCCTACTCAAGTTGTTAATTAGGTGTGGCGTCATTAAATTGAATAATGTCGCATTGTTACAAATCTAAAACGACTCTGAATAATTTTATCTAATCGAAATTACTGAGCTGGCCCAGTTTATAATGAAAAACGACCACAATAAATTTACTTTATCACTGACACAGTGCACTTTACATCGTCATATAATTGCTCACTTCACTTTCAATAAAATTCGTATCTGCTACTACACGAGTTATAGATCGATATCGAAATAACAATTGTTAAATCGGAACGCAAGTAGAGTGCGTGGTGCGCATGCGTGCTCGCGCCGCTAAACAACAACCAACTGTCAAAAATGGCGGGAACCCACGGAGCGGGGCGACCGGCCGTAACTGCACATATTACAGATAATATTATACACTATCTATTGAAGTAGTGAAATTGCACGGATGCCGGCATGCAGCCGATAAGCAGCCACCAATTAAATCCCCAGAGCGGCCACCAATACACTTGCCTCCGCACCGTGACTGATTCTAACACGCGACGTGTTATAATAATTGTTTAAATGATACAAGTAGTGCGACATGGTGCCTTTGGAATCCATTCACATGAAGAATTTACTATGTACTCGTATTAATATAAGTACATTATTGATATAATAACCTCAATAAATAGGCATAACTTCTAGGCGTATTGCTGTAGCCAACTAAGCCAATTATAGGTATTTTTTTCACATAGGTTCGATATAGGGAAACAAAACAAAAAAAGAGTGGGTCTGCCGTAAAACGTAAAATGGAGACGTTTCATATTGGAGATTAGTTAAGGTTTTTTATCTAATATTTTATGTGTTCAGCAGCGTAAATCTTTTTTTATCTTTAGTGAAGGTAACTTACTAACAAGATGGTATTTACATTTATTTAAAAAGCACGGGCTTAACATTTTACAAATGACAAACGCTGGCACCAAATTCCATACTTGACAAAAAATATAATGAGTGCGATAAATAATAAAAATAATTTAAAACAGAATAAACTAAGTAAGCATAATATCAGTTAGTACCTATTCTAATTGCATGGAAACTTTGCGGTGAACCACAGGGCAGCTCGCAAAGCTCCCAGGCTTCACGCTGACACGCGCGCTTACGCCCGATAGGTAGACTCACAGAGTACCTTTTTATGGTAGAGTAGACCCCTCGAGTTCACGCGCCATAAAACCAATTGTTACACAAAATTACCTCTTTAATTATATGACGAATACGAGAATGTACTACAAATAGGTTGTTTATCCGTTTCTAACAGTCATCAAAAAGGTAAAGTAGTTGTTTGCTAAAATTTATTTCATCATGGTCGACTATGTCTATATCTACATAGTATATTAGTTTCGAAAGTTTTTAAATGTTTACACATTATCTGTTCACTTGTGGAGTGAGCTCTTTTCATGTGGCGAGACAGAAAAAAGTCTTGCAACCAAAAAGTCTATTCTTATGTAAACTTTGTGTCGCTGCACCGAATATCCTAGTAAAAATGATAACGCAACTTGTACGTTCTTATCATATAACTTAACATAATACTGATAAGGATACGTTATCACCACCACCGGTAATCTGGCGGGCGTTTGTCGCTGCTGGGACCGGCTTGTTGACATACAGGCTTACCTCCTGCCTTCCTGCTGTTCACAGGTATCCCCCCTCCTCCTAAGTAATTCAAAGATTATCTAAAGCACAAAACGCTCACATAGCTGTATGTTAAAAATAACAACACAGGAGGAGCCGCTATCACGGGAGTCAACGCGATTCTGGAATTCCGAGACTTCCGCAAGGTACCGCAATTAAGCGCGGCAACGTGACCAGCCTCTTGGGCACCTTTCCACATGATGGCGACCTCAACCAGATATTTTTTATTTATAAGGAGTAATCCCTATGAATAAAATATCTTTTTGTATATATTTACGTTTTTTAGGCTTTTTGTAAATGTGTATATGTTTGCACTATTGTATTTTATTAGAACTTGGTTTATTTAAAATAAAATGAGATATACCGCAAAATATTGTAGAGTTACCTTTACACATGTTTAATGCCAGAATAAAAAAAAACAACTTTCTAATTAGAGTACTATACTATTGACGAATATTTATATGATAAAATCCATGGTCTTAAACTACTCAGCTATTTCAGTGATAAAAAATATCTGTAGATTAAAATCATTGTTTAAAAAAGGGACATTCTTGGGTGCATCTTTCTCTACAGGCCAAAACACCGGAAATTATTTTTGTGCTTTACTTTTGAATTTCAAATGTTCTTTTTATTGTATTTTTTGTATTCTTTTTGACGTCCAAAAGTGCTTTTTGTAAGCCTTATTTGAATAAGTGGATTTTGACTTTGACTTTCCCTGACAGGACCTACATATATCTAGGTACATATTGTTGACGCTATAAATTAATATATTATCTACCTTTAATTGTGTGAAGACCGATAAATCTGCACTACCGTGCCCACGCGCCAAGACGAGTCATGCGAAGCGCAAGGGCACTACCTACCTATTATGGAAGTGTTTCGTTGTTTTTTTGAACTCTCATAGAGTTTAGAGTTGGTTTCTGATGTAACAGATAGTTTATAGTCTCAGGATAAGATGTCGATAATAAACTAATTAAACAAACAAAGTCTCAATTAAATACACTTTAGACTTTATTGATATCTCAAATATGTAGGTTTCGTTACGGACACACTAATGATCATCAAAATGTTCGGCAATTTCTTCAAGTGCTAGAAATCTATATCTAAATGAAAATAACTGAAATCCCACCAAAACATTTCAAAAGAAAGAAAACACTTTTATTTGGAACACAAATCTTAAACATATACAAAAAAAAATACATGGAAAACACTTAAATAATAATCTTTTTTATGTTATGTATGACATAACTGGTATAGTAAAATGTTGCCAAGAAGGCGACCTCATCAAGTTTGCGCTGTGAAAAAGATTTCATGTAGAGCCAAGCTTCTGAATCTACATTACCTAACTCTACCGACCCTGACTTCAACAAATTCTACATATTATTTACCAGTATGGCTTGGCTGATTTGTTACTTACTTTAGATCAGAGACTAAATATTGCTATCCTCGTTCCCATCCTCTCGACGAACGGTAGCGTCATCCACATAAGATCTGTAACCTTTTCACAGTGAAAACTTTATGTGGTCGTCTTGGCAATATTTTACATGAAATGTTGTCGGTTGGATGACTTTTTAAATAAATAAAATATGGAAAAGCACGACAACAAGTGCGAAAACCTCACAATCATAAAATATTATACAGCTGCTTTAACTATGTGCATATTTAAATATTACCTAATGGAGTTGAGAGTACCTACACTGCAATGTATGTTGTTGGCGTAGAGCGGTAATAGGGATGATGATAATTTTTTTTTCAGCTATTATATCCATGGACCGCATTATAATAGGAACATTGGTAAAAAAATTACTCCGTTAACATTAAAACTCACAGAGATTTTTCAATTCCAAAAACACAATAATGGTCTTTCCCAAAAACACTTCATACAAATGGCTACCTAGTTATGACGTCACGCCTCAGTAATTCGTATGCATAGTTTGTGAATTTTGTACTACATATATATGTGTTATCCTTTTGTTTACAATTTTTTGACAATTAATGTACTTTAAAAATGGACTTGCCCACCCATCTTTAAAGACTAATAAAATTCGTAAAACATGAGTTTTCGAGCTAAGAGTAAGCACATCGTTATTTTAAACCCAGATTTGTAATAATATAAAATAGTTTTTACGATTCCAGGACCCAGTCATCATGCCTATTGTAAAGGAATGAGTTAACGTCAGGCAGCAGTAACCTCATAATTTGGAGTAACAAAGCAGCCGTAAGACAAACCTGAGGATCAGAAGCACTTGTGATTTTATCTAACTACTGTGTAATGCCTAACAACTCGCTTTAAGTAATACAATACATGTATTAGGATAAATACATATAATAATTCTACAACTTGAAATATGTATTTGCGTGGGAATAGAACTCACGGTGCGGCCCAGGCGCAGTAACACAGGGTCGAAACTAGGAAGACAATACCTTATGTAAATTGCCGTTCCACATTTTTGCATTTGTATATAATACTTTGACTAAACAAGTGTTAGTCATCTATACATCGAAAATTAAAACCCTAGAACTTTATTTTTTATAATTGTATGTAGATCTGTTTTATTGATGTACCAATAATTTTAATAGACATGTCTTTTTGACTTTTGTTTTTTCGCGAACTTAAATTTTTTTTTAAATTCCATAGGCATGTATTTACTGTAAAATCTCAGACGAAGATTATGTACATTGTTAGTTCAATGTTAATATATTGTCATGTTTAGGCAAATAAGAAAACTTGTTCGGTCACACAGCACAATAGAAAAATGAATGTTTTTTTTTTGTATCATACCAGGTAACGAATAAAAAACATAAACATCACACACACACACATCGTCACAGTATTAACTGTAAAGAGGAGAAATTGTAAATGACAAAAATACTGAAAATTGGTCGACGTTTTCTTAAAATTTTTCAATTAGTTAAATGTAATGAAAACTAATATTATTATTGTATTCTTAATTTAGCACATACTCCGTTGTGAATTGTTGGAATTTACAGTGTAAAATGTCTACAACACTCCTAAACCATGCGCAAGCGCTGGTGGCGCAGATTACCAAAAATGTTTTATTTAATTTTTTGTGAATTAATTTTACTGTTTTAGATATACAATCTGAAAACAAGAACCAATCTAATCTTTTGGTTGTATGATTGTTCAAGATATGTATGTTGTTTGCCGACATTATTGACTATCGTGGCCTATATTTAATGAATCATACGCAAATTGAAACACGGAGTATGTAGATTGAAGTGTGTCGACAATGGGAGCCCAAGTGGCCCAGCGCCTATCAATTACAGCCCATGAGCGACAATAGGCGTGACGCCGACGATCCGCACCTATTAATGTATATGTATTTAGAGGATCACTGCGGGTTGACGAACTTGGACTGTTGAACTAATAGAGCAGCCGATGTGATGAGACCACCGACCACTAGCTAGTGGTCGGTGGATGACACTGACGAGACACTTTTTTAATGACGCTGAATTTAAACCGCACTCCTTTGCCGTTTTAAAGTAATCTGCGGAATTTATGAATGGTTGTAACTTAAACGATAAAGCGTAAACCATTTTGACAGTATTTTTAGCAAAGTATAGCGTGTCTTTTCACTCATTCTTAAAAGATGTTATAATCAGTATATGTAGGGGATACACTTTAGACCATTAAACGCCGGAAATCCAGACACAACACAATATTGTCGCCGGACTCCGCGCGGAGTTACCTGTTAAGACAAAAAGGCAGAATTATTTTCAGGAAAACACTAGTCCATCGGTTAGTAGGGGACGCGATTCCCGTACGCTGAAGATTCTCCTGTTCTCTCAACCTCAAGGATTGCGACGCGGCTGGCGGGAGCCGCGGATCGGGGTAGGTGGGCGACATGATGGCTCACTTTTCGAGAGACACTTCAAGATGAAGAGGGTACCCCACAAGGCTTGGAGATTCGATAATTAGTGTATGTAATCTAATTTTGAAACGCAAACATTTCAGGGGGTCTTTAAATAATCACTTTCCTAAGAAAATGGAAGACTTGACTGATTTATGTTACTAGTAATATGTATTGTCCTGTTATTGGAATATGATATTGTTTGTTTCCTAAATATAAATAAATAAAGATCTGAACTTATTTTAGAGTGATAATTTATAACACTTCACAAAACGGCGTTAACATTAATGAGTATCCTTGTTTACGGTAAACTAAATCATCATCATCCCATAACGTCCTACTGTAGGAAAGAACCCTTCTCGCTCAGTATGGGCATGCGGAGATTGGCCGTAACGCAGCACGAGGGCCCACAGCGGATTGGTGGGCGATAACGACTACTATTCTCTGATTGTAGCCGGGACCGGCAGCTCTTTATCCGATAAATATTCGTCTATTGTATAGTAACCATTTTTCATGAGGGTTTTTTTAAATATTTAATTTAAACTGGTGAAATAAATGATAATAATAATATGTTCATGCATAGTGCCCACACAATGAATGTTTGATCTGATCCAAATAAACTCTAGGACCAAGCATTGTGTAGCGCCATCTGTCCGACGCAGTTCGAACTTGTTTGGTACATTTCTTTGATCCTTTACGAATACTAGCAGAAGAAAAAGGCAAACGCAAAAAGGTCAACAACCGTCGAATGTAAATGTCACAACACTCAGGAATTCATAACGTCAAATCTAAACAGCGATATATACAAACACAAATTACTTCGAAATGACAATTTTATTTAATTACCCACTTATTTTTATGTTTATATTTTCTAAATATGTTCATCTCGCTGGATTCGACTTGATGTCCCGAAGTAGTGTAATGTATCTCCCTACCTAATAAAGAAAGCTCTCGTGCGGCCCACGTCCAGCCTCCGCAGTGGAAACTACTTCCTATAGTAATATCACATTTTTATGTTTGGAAAGCTGCATGACGTGTGTGCTACGTTACAAAAAACTGTCGTTTGGCCCGTATGTAATAATAGGCAAACAGCAAAAGTTCATCTGAAAAAGAGACTCCATAAATGGTATCATTAAAATACCACTCGTAGTGGTCAAAATAAAACCAGTGTAGCAGCAAGAAATGTTTGTAATAATAATAATCTTTATTTATTTCCATTAGTTAAATATAAATTAATAATATATATCCACTGACATTCACACAGCGCCATCTAGCCCCAAGTTAAGCGTGTAGCTTGTATTATGGGTACTCAATAACGGATAAACATACTTATTTTTTTGAAAATACTTACATGTTATACATAGAAAACACCCAGACCATTACAAACAGACATGTTCATGCACACAAATGTTTGTACTGCCCGAGGATCGAACTCGGGACCCTTGGTGTTGCAGTCGACCACTCAACCGCAACACAAAATGGGTCGTCACAAATATTAATATAGAATACAAAAATGTATGAGAATTAGCTGGTGCTAATACCAAATAATAATATAGGCTCGCATGCCGGCAGGCCTTGCAGTATCTAATCAATTATATTTATTTTTAACTGTCTATGGGAATACTCAGAAGATCGTTAACGTATACTGTGACATAGTGGGACCGAGAATGCTTCCTTGTAGAACACCGAAGCTCACTGGTAGTGAAGTACTTAGAATCACCAACTCTGACGGTCTGGGTTCTGAAGATTTGCCTGTATTTTAATTTGTATTTCAGGACAATGGAAATTTATATTTGCATTTCAGTTAGTTTGTCTCATTATCAGTTGCGTTTATCATCGAGCGTTTTTTATTCGCCGCTGTGTTGTCTCACCGCAAGTGTTTGTCACCAATGCTAGTAACCCATAACCCTAATTCGTTCCCATTAACCTGGGAGCCGTCCCGGAAGTGGGTCAGGCGCGTGTCGGGCCCGGGTCGATTTGAAAATAATGATTGTTTAACAACACGAAATCGCGGTCTCCCACCCGCCCTCCGAGCTTTGCATTTTTTCTTTATCTCGGGCACTTACCATACCCTCTTCACAAAGAAAGGTAAATGAAACTGAGGTGATGCCAACGATCCTAAAGTATTATGGTGATGCTCATGTGTCATGTAACTTCAGTTTTTTCGATCTCCCTTATCCATTCATAATTCCATAGGTTAGAGCTCTGCAATCTTGTTATCTTTTTCGGCAGGATACACCACGAGCTGATGGCTAGGGTTTTAAAGAACCCGATTAGTTTACCTCGTTTATCTATTGATATGTATTTATTTATTAGTGTGATCCATATGTTTCCTCATTATTTTGGAAGACGTTGCAAAGTTTCGTGTGTTCCTGGTGGCGTTTGCCGGCGGCGTACCAATCACGATTCGGGGGCGAGCCGGCGACGGCGCGGGCTGGTACTGCGCCGCGCCCCTTCTCCACTTATGACGACTGCCATGCCACGCCACATACGATTCATACCCTCTTTGTACGATTCCAGTTAACATTATTTACATATGATGCCTCAATTATTTCAGCAAGAAAAAAGGAATTACTTGTCTGACTGTATATTTTGGATAAAGTGTTTTAAGAGGGAATTTAAGATGATGGTGAAATAATAGAACATACTTCTTGATAAGTATGATGCACCCAAGACCAAACCTTACGTTGAGAGGAATAAAATCAAAAATCAACTTCTAGTTCAAGAACTAACACTAGCTGGTAAAGGAAATACAGGCAACAAATAAAATGAAAATACCATTAAGTACTTAATCAAGAGTATTTATGTAAAGGCCAAAACTCATAATATAACAGCATACTGAAAACTGAAACCCAACGTTCAATGAATGACTTAAGTGCTGGTCAACGAATATACACAGTTTGTATTGAAAATAAGGATGCATTGCAAGTACAGTATTACCTATTTAAAGGGCTACTGATGTGGTGTCAGGCGCTGGGCCCGGGTGCAGGCGGCAGTCGGGCGCCGTCGCCGCCGCGCACTAGACCTTCGCGCTCTACTAGACAACCCATCTCTTAGCGGGATGCTTGTAAGAGTGCACAGCCTTTCTAGATTTTTATGGCCTAAGCATCTAAAAACGCAGATCAAGTACTTACTAAAGTCTTTAAAATAATTTTGTAAGTGCCGTGATAAACTTTAACTTGCGAAGTACAAATGTGTGTTAATCTCTAATAATATTGTGATGTGCAAAACAATGTGGATATCTCATAGTACCAACGGGACCGTGGACAGTTTGAGTGCAAGTGCAGTGGTGCGTGTGCAGCTTAGAAAATGAATGGACGGAGAACGGACGCTTCCACCTCTACCGATGATTTAAAGGTTCGTTGGACTATCGCTGCGTAGGTCAGGTACTATGAGAGGAACAACCTCTTTCTCTCTAGATATACTTATGTGATGTGATGTTACATACCTAAAAATTGTATTTTTGAAAATAGTTATCTCGAATCGTTGTATCCCGATTGCGCTAACCATCTTCATTATCTACTTACCATCTTACTGAGGCACTGCAATTTATATTCCATTCATTTATTTATCATTATTACTATTTTAGCCGATTGGTCTCAGCTGAACTAAATAAAAAAAATCACGCTGATGCAGTGGGTGCTTCATGCGTTTCGCATGCTTTAACTCACATAAGTCACATATAAACAAGAAAATAAAACTTCTTTGAGCAATTGTTGGCAGTAAATTTTGTAACAAGTCACTTTGCCGCATGCCGCATCCATCTCCAAATTTTACATTCTAAGAGGCTTGAAGAATTTACTAAGTTTGTCAATTCAATTACCTCGGTCTCGTATTGTGTCATTATTCAACGGGTAAATGAATGTGATAACCTTTGTAGGCGTTCAGTTGTCAGACTGTTTTTGAAATAGTATACATTACAATAAACCTTATTATATGTCAGGTATAACGTACACAAATATAGTGAATAGAACGAGACTACAAGCCACGAACCTTGTGGCACACCAGACGCAGTATGATATTCACGTGACTCATAAAAACTTAAATCAATCAAATGAAGAAGCGAGATACTCTCTTCAACCTATCGTGGGGGAGACCGATGTCCAGATACTGCTGAACATAAGTCTCTCCTATTTAGTGCCAGAATCCTAGTCCTCCACTATTTTCGTTCAATTTCCCCCAGTGACCTTTCGTTTTAAGCTACGTTTGCTTAGATTCGGTCTCCACTCTAGAACTCGTCTGCTCCAACGGCCATCGGTTTTGTGACGGATGTGACCAGCCCACTGCCACTTTAACTTGCCGAACACAAAAACTTTCGTCTTTGACAATCGTATCGTCCGTTAACACAGTAACACCCCATTTTAAGGATGAAAATAGAATTATTTATATGACGACAAGTCGAAAACTCAGAAGAAGAGGTAGTGTTCGCTGTTTGTAAATATTGTGACAACAAAGCCAAAAAATCCGTTGCACATAAAAACTTTACAGAGCTCCTATTCACTTTATATTTAAAAGTAATGGTTATATAAAGGGAGTATGTGTTTGGTTGTTCCAGGAGCGTCCTCTGTGCCTGTTCTACTTCACGCACCCGTTCGGCGTGCTGTCCCCGGAGCCGCCCACGGTGACGGCGGCGCCGGCGCACGTGGCGCGCGCCTTCGTCAACATGGAGCCCGTCTCCCCGCTGCACCTGTGGGCCTCCACCGACGACTACAACACCACCTCCTCCCCCTCCACACGGCTCGCCTTTGATCTCGGCAACGCCACCGTCCACAAGAACCCCGTCAACTTGGTTGCTAAAGCTCGCAAGTGTACCATAGACTTGGGCATCGCTCGGGACACTCTGTCGTCCTCGCTGCTGTCCAGTGATATTTGGTTCAGCTCCGGATCGAGCTCGCGAAGCTACGAATACACGAGGAGACTGATACCGTACAACCGGATCCTTCCACCGCTGAGGCTGCCAGCTCCGCAGGACACGTACGCCACTGATAGTTCGGAGGAAGTGTGGCCGATCAGGATCAACCCGGCGCGTTTTTCGCTGCCGCCTATCAAGTTCCCGAAGGCTCCGAATGTGGCTCAAAGCCGGGCGGGCGGCGCGGAGGGCTCGGCGCGTGTGCCGGAGGGCGGCGGAGGCGTGGGGGGCGCGGGGGTCACGGGGGTCACGGGGGTCGGGCCCGCGGTGTGCGCAAGCGGCCCCCGCGCCGCCGCGCCGCACGCCGACTCCTTACGCGCCTGCTGCGCCGCACCGTGCAAGGTAACGCCGCACCATAGATAATTGTATTGAGATGTCTGTGCTCCGCACCTTCGCGCAGGGCACCCACTCGCCCTACATCTTGCACCAATCCTTGGAAATCCACCCCATACACGTATGTTCATCATTTCTTTTCAGCCATCCAGTTAAGTGCTGAAGTAAGCCTATCGGTTTCAAGAATGTTTATCACGTTAAACATGACAATCTTGTGTACTGGATAATATTGCCTTCAACAACCCACCTGTTCATCTTGGTGACTAGGAGTGTGATGAAGACTTGATTCTATTTTCTATTCCCTAATGGCATTTATAAGAGGTTTAACTGGTTAGTTGGTTTTATAATAGACCCGAATTTAGCTAAGCGTCTTAGTAGATGGATCGTGCGAAGCATTTGTTGTTCATGCCTGGTTTTATTTCTGTTAATAAACAGTCATTTGCCTTTTGTGGAATGTAATCTGCTTAAAAATTAAATCTTTTTCAAGTCAACCTATCGTTTATCTTAGCTTTTCACATCAAAGGAGATCGCAAACTATTTTCTCCATAAATTAATCAAATGTTATGTGATACTGAATAATCTGTCTCGTGTGACATGGCTGAGTAAAGTGTCAGGTGTATCGCAGTAAAAGTAAGAAGTGTTAGTGCGTGGTTGTGCGTGCAAGTGGTGGGTATGGGGTGGGATGTGAGTGCATGTCCGCGCGTGCAGCGGTGCTGTGGGTGTGTGGGATTGCGGTGTGGCGCGGCGGCGGCGGGCGGTGCGGGGCTGGCGGCGTCCTCTCGGCCGGTGCTCGTGGCGCGGTCACACTTCGCCTTTGCCGTCCTGCTGGGTGCCGCTCACCTGCTGCTGCTGGTCGTATTAGTAGATTGGTAACCGCCGTTCATAGAAATCGGCGCTTTGAGCGCTTTCTTCGTCTCGCTGGAGGAGGGTAGCCAACCTCAAGTGCGCGCCCTTCCACGCTAGCTTTGCATACGCCTTCTTTATCGACTGACGGGAACATGCTGTCACACTGTTATGTAGAATTCATTGAAATTAGGGTCGGTAGAGATAGGCGGTTTAGATACAGAAGCAAGCTTCACTTGAGATTTGATCTCTTTTCACAGGGCAAGTCTAATGTGCTCGTCTTTGCAACATGTTATGTTTTTGGTGAGATTATCATTAAATCCTAGTTAGCTATAAATGACAATTAAAAATCCGAAAATAACTCGGTATTAACGAATATTCATAAACTATGATTCGAAGTACTCAGTATCCCCGCCATCTGTAGCGGTTGTACTGCAACTTATCGTAATAGCTAGTGCGGCCGGCACGCGCTCGTTGACCTCATATAGCGCAACGCCACAAGATGTCGCTTTCGACGAATTGTTTACTTTATTAAACAATCCACCAGTGTTTGCCTTACAAGAATCGGTTTGGTAACTATGATCTTTGCCCATGGGGCCAAAGTATTATTAGCTTCAGAAAACCGCTTGGTCGAGTTACACAAGTACACACACGACTAGTGCAAGTGCTCGTATGAATGGAGTTTGTACTCGAAGAAGGCAACTCCTTCATAAGTGCAGTTGGTCAGACGGCCTCGGAGGCTATGAAGCATAATTTTACATATGGTTTAGCCAAAGCTTACTTGCCTAGCCAAATAAATAAACTTGACTGAAAATGGACACAAGGTTACATAAGCTCGTGACTATTTCCGGTTTTGTTTATTTAGGTAGAGACATAATATAATACTTTTCGGTTTAATAAATCCAATTTTGCGAATTAAATACAAAAATAAAAATATATATAAAAATAAAAATAAAAATAAATACACTGACATTTACACAGCGCCATCTAGCCCCAAGTTAAGCGTAAAGCCTGTATTATGGGTACTAAACAACGGATAAATATACTTAAATACATTTTTTTTTCGTAAATACATACATATCATACATAGAAAACACCCAGACCATTACAAACAGACATGTTCATGCACACAAATGTTTGTTATATATATGTATATATATTACCACATACAAATTTTTCGTTAAATATCTGAACCTAGACCTATACAAAGTTTTAAGTTTCGACAATAGTTTTCATCTAAAGACGCTTCAAGATGTGCCTATGCCCAAGTCTACATATAGGAGTAATAGGCATTAAAGGATTTGTTTTGAATTTGAAAATATTTTTTAACAAAAAATACCGACTTCATACTAAAAAGCATAAACCAAATTTTTAGCTAGTTAAATAGAAATGGTTAAATAATTCTTTTATAATTTTGATGTCGGTGCCAAGTGCCATTTTTGCCAATTTTGCTTTTTATTTGAGAACGGTACCTTTTTTGTAAAAAAAAATATTTTAAAATTTTTGAGTGATTCGTAATAAAAATAATCAGTAGAATAATAATATACTATAACGAAGAAGTACTTGCTCTGAGTTCCCTCGATTTCTCCGGTTTCACTTCATCAAACCCTGACTTTTTTATCATGGGACCACCTCTGAAGTATCCTCTTTCCAAAAAAACAAATTATCAAAATCGGTTCATATGCCACCAGATATCCGCGAACAAATATAAAAAGCATATATACGGTCGAATTGAGTTATCTCCTTTTTGAAGTCGGTTAAAAACAGAATTTAGTTTAATTATGTGTGAGTGCATGTGTTGTGAAGTGAAGATATATATATATATATATATATATTTAATTCGCAAAATTCCGAACCGGTGGTAGCTTCATTTGACTTTCATAAGTGCCTTCCTCAGGCCTAAACTGAAACTGAATAAACTGAATAAAAAGCTTGCTCGTTTTCATCTAATCCAGTGATAACTAATACCTAATTAAATAAAGAGTCAAGATGTAATATAAAAATAAATTACTTTCCGCTCATTCCTATGTCGATCTTTCTCACGATTCACGAGTCGAACACACGAATAACACATTAAATCCTTAGTTAAATAATTGATTAATGGAACTTCAAGCCATTTTTACGTCTCAAGTTAGCAACTGGGATCGTGGGATTTTGTCACCATGGGCGTATTCTGGGTCGCACTTGCAACCACATTTGCAACAAATATATTATTGTCAGTTAACCTGTTTGTTGCTCCAACTTTGACGCGTTACCTCGTAGCAGATTCCCTTCCAGACGTTTATTCAATTATTGTGTCCCACGAAGGTTAGGACAATCTCCGGCCGGACACGAGAGTACGTTCACAGCAGCCGTGGCTACTGTTTTCATTTCATTGATGAATAAAAAAATATCCACTTACATTCATACAGATCCATCTAGCCCCAAATTAAACGTAAATACTACAGAGTATACATGTTTTTTTGTAAATACATACATATTATACATAGATATATACTCTGGTGTAAAAGCCGACATTTCAACTATAACACCAGATGGGTCGTCAAATTGGTACTTTGGTATATATACTCAAAAAAATACTTTTATTTACTTTGGACCAATTATCCTATATCCAATTGTGTAACCTTCACTCCGTCCTTTGTACGTCTCGAATATGGTCTTGCCGATTGTAGTTTTTAAGCTTGCCGAAAATTACGTTTTGCCTCCTATGTTACACATGTATTGAAGGATAACTATACATCAGCCGAATAGTCCACTGTTGGACTCCACGACTTTAGATCTATTAGGGTGTTTGGATGAACATGCCGGCTGCCACTGGACAGATACACTCTTCATTTCTTGTTCTTGGTTGATGTAGAGCCCATACGTCAACTTATACCGCAATACCATACATAACATTACAGTTTAACGATAAACGTGACTGTTACCTTGTCCAGGTCAGTTTTGGGAGCCTCCAAAAACATGTAAAGTAGATATACTTGAGAATGTTTCGTGTGTTGTATGCGGTGTTGAGTGTGTAAGTGTCGGGCGAGGGCCAGTGGCGGGCCGACGCCGCGCCGGCCGCACGCGCGCTCTCTCCCACCGGACACAGCCGGACCCGTACCGGAGACGCTGCGGACTCGTGCCGTTCACGTGCCGGACCCGTACCGGAGACGTGTCGGACCCATACCGGAGACGTGCCGGACCCGTACCGGGACGTGCCGGACGCGTGCCCCTACGGGACTCGAAAGCTCCGCCACTACTGCACCACCACATTTTGGTGTGGCTGCTGGCTCTCCATTAGCACATATTTAACTTGAATCTATAGTGGTAAATTAACTTTTAACCATTGGTTCGTACATAATTGTATCGTGGAGGATATTCAATCGCTGTGTGTCGAAAACAGTAGTTTTAAAAATAAAAGATTTTCAAAAAGTATCCATAAAAAAAAATATTGAAAATATTTTAACGAACCTCTAGGCCAATACGTAAGTGGGAGGAGCCTCGCACATCATATCAGATAAGGTAAATCAAATAGCTTGCATGATAAGTTTTCCTTGTTCCTAGTGTTATTATTTTTGTTTTATTGGCGGTGTGTCGCGGCCGCTTGCCCCTAAATTTGACGTTGCCAATTCATTACCATTTCCTGCACTTACGCCCTTCATACATTACACTTACTTATACATGAAGCAAGCCTTTGAGTTTCTTAATTTAGTTTTTTCTATTCTCGTCAAATAATAATGTATAGTCAGAATGCCTGATCAAATCAGTTCAACCCAGGTGTCAAAGTTAACTACGAGTAATGTCACTTTCGTTAGGACTCTACCTATAAACCCTCGTTAGGAGGGTGTTCAAACTTAATTTATAAGTGACGAACATTTGCTCATTTGTAGGGATTATTTTTGTGAGCCTAGATTAATTACTTAAAATAATTTACTAAGATCGTTTTAAATATAGCCTTTGCGTGTGACTTCGTTTGCGACGCTCTACGGTGAAGGAAAACATCGTGAGGAAACCTTCATGCACGCCTGCGAAGAGATTCGAAGGTTGTGTGTGATGTCGTCCAATCCGCACTGGGCCCGCGTGGACGACTAAGGCCTAATTACCTTATTCGGGTAGGCTCGTGCCCCTCGGTGGGGACGTTTAATGAGCTGATGATGATGATGATGATGAATAACGTAATTATTTGGATAAGGATTATTAATATAATTTTTATGAAAACTCCTTCGCAAATAATGCATTATTATAGAACAAAAATAGTTAGAAAAAGGGTTTTAGTGAGCTAACCTTAAAAGATAGACATATGCTGTTTCAAAATTTTTTTATATCTTTTAAAGGGGAGCAATACTCTTATACTGAGTTTTGCGAAACTTCAACCGTTTACGCAGCGCACGCAGCGGAAGCTCTCTGTAGGAATAAAATCCCCCGATTATGAAACACTCTTCCTTGCTGCTCCACTCGTATTGTTCTTAGGGTTACCCCATAGCCTACCTCGGTATTTATATTCCTCGATGGATATTTAGAATCGGACTAGAAGTTCCTGAGTTTATCGCGTTCAAACTTCAAACAAACTGAAGAGTGTGTCTATTCAGCTTTATAATATCAGTAAAGATCTAAGTGCCAGACAGGCTGTAAAGTTACTGATCAAAGAAACCCTTAAAACAATCTTTACGTCACAAGCTAGTAACGACCTTTAACCCTTATCTTGTCACTTAAAGTGCATAATTGTGAAGTCATATTACACCAGGGATCGATTTTCGTGAATTAGTGCATGAACATATCTGTTTGTATAGGTCGAGGTGTTTTATAATAATGGATGTACTTACACAAAAATATATATGTATATTTATCCCGTTATTCAGTTCCCATAGTACGAGGTCCTGGCTTTAATTGGACCTAGATGGCGCTGAGTTAAAGATCACCACTTACTATAAGATGGCCAAGAACACTTTAGTACCAAATAACGGAATTTAATTCGCCGCAGTCCTCTTCTCATCAGAGTTAATCGTACTCTCTCCTGAAATGTTCAGTTGCAAGTTGTTGACCTTTCACATTCGCCGTGTGAGCTTGTACTGTATAGATGTATCTCAGTAAATGGATGTGCGGTTGATAATGAGTAATGTGGACGCCACGTGTGCGGGAACTGAACCCCGATGAGCCACCGCGGTATTTATACGAGCCCTCACCAATATCCGCGCTTGCCCGATCTCCGGAATGACTCGTTTATGCGAAGCTTGCTGAGATTAGCGAGCATGTTAAGATTCCGTACTTTAAAGAAAAAGACGTATCATCATAAGATTACTTTGTTGTCCGTCTTGTTTGCCGATAGTTTTTGTTTTGGAAATATAAGTTTAAATTTAAACCATGTAAGCAAGTATGTGGTCCGAACATCAGTTTGATATTCACATACAAACGTAGAAAAAAAAGCGTTGTGCGAAATAAGTCAGTAACCAAGCTGTCACCCACGGAAGCAGATAATAACTGACAACTTCCTTCTAAAAAACACTAGTAATCTTTGCAAATTTGTGACGGAAATATATTTTGTTAAG
Organism: Leucinodes orbonalis; assembly: GCA_019425675.1. Lineage (NCBI taxonomy): Eukaryota > Metazoa > Arthropoda > Insecta > Lepidoptera > Crambidae > Leucinodes > Leucinodes orbonalis. Next base: position 165,500 of record PQWD01005735.1, read on the forward strand.
TCATTGTATCAAGTAATTTCATTGTTTTCCTTACCCTTCAGTCTGAAACACAGTCATGTACCTACTTCTTCCAATTATAATATTCATATGGTCGGAAACCTGAATTAAAGGATCAGTTACATTTTGAAGCCAAAGACACTAATTGAATTACTCTGTAAACGAATGATAAATCATCCTTGAAAATGTTAAAAGCCCACAGATGGTCGGCAAGCTATAGAATACAAATGTGATATAATTTGCCTTTCTTGCCAACTCGGTGCGGACGTTTAAAGTGCATTTATTCCTATTTGAGTTATGAACGCCTGACCTGCGTCTCCTGCTAGTGTATACAGCGATGACATGTTCCAGCCACAGCGTGAATCACTAGTTGTCACTTAGACGCATAGCTTAGACCCGCCGGTGCAGCTGGGGTTGCCTGCCACCCGCTCTATATTATATACTTTATTATATTTCAATCCTTTGTACATATAATCTATATTAGAAAAAGTAGAAAAAATAAGGGGGGGAGGGGGAGGTGGGTCAATACTACAGTCCAGTCGTGAAGTACCCCTCCCAGATATGTTTTATTGCAATGCAAATGGCTCAAGTTAACAATTCCGCTACAATTTACAGGTCCGTTTAAATTTCCGCGAAGTGGAGACATTTATTTCATGTTCACAAACATTTCTTTGTACAATGGTATGAATGTCTCCTATGTATAAACGTACGTACCTACATCAGCTAGCGCTAAATTAATATAGCAGTTGACGGTTCAAAACTATAAAATATCCAATGTTAACTGAAAAAAAAATTATCACTATATTGAAAAAAATATCTAGATATATACTATCTTCTTTTTAACTGGAAGAAGGTCATGCATGACCCAAACTACATACTGTCAATCAGCCTTAAGCTCTTTTATATAGATCGTTTTTATTATATCCAATATCTAATAATTAATCAATCAGCAAATATTGAAAAAAAAA